>PVKH010006417.1:0-21086 GCA_004027955.1 Chaetophractus vellerosus | reverse complement strand
TTGTATGCTTGAAAGTGGTTGAAGTGGGAAATTTTATATTGTGTATATAGTTTCACAGTAAAAATTTAAAAGTAAGAGGACGGCAGGATGGTACACTGGGGAAGAGCAATCGGGAGACAGCTGGAGTCTGGCTACAGAAATCTTCCAGATATGGCTCTTGTACTTGACTGAGGAAGAGTCAGGGAAGGGTAGGTAAGAGGGTACAAGCTCCTGACCTCCTTGCCCTTTTGTTGCCTGCCTTAATCGCTGACCTTCCACAGGGCGTCATTTGTAAACAGCCCAAGGGAAGAACACTTCCGTGTAGATCCTGTAAATACGGTTAAGGCTCAGTGGAAGACACAGCATCAGAGCTTGGTTGAGGGCCCTGTGCAAGGACTCTGGCTCTGTCTGCTGCACTCCAGCCTGAGTGGATTTCCTCATAAAAGCCCCACAATGACTGGGGGCCTGGTGCTGGGCCATTTGTACCTTAAGTTATTATTATTATTTTTTTGAGGTACTGAGGCCAGGGATTAAACCCAGCACCTCATATGTGGGAAGTCAGCATCAACCACTGAGCCACATCGGCTCCCCTGAGTTGGTTTTTTGTTTTTTGTTTGCTGCTTGTTGTTGTTGTTGTTAGGAGGCACCAGGAACCGAACCTGGGTCCTCCCTTGTGGGAAGCAAGTACTCAACCGCTTGAGCCACATTCTCTCCACCATTTGTACCTTGTGTATTCACGGGGAGGCAATCTGGTGAGGGCCTCCCATGTGGTGAACCGGTGCCCTATCCACTGGGCTCCAGCCGGGCCCCTTCCCTACTTATTTTTATAGAAAGAAGTTCTCCTTGTTGAGCTCCACGTCCAACGGTCTCTGATTTAGTTCAGCAAATATTTACTAGTAGCCACTGTAATACTAAGAGCAACCATGTGTTGGGCATTTAAAAACACTTTCCATTCCTTGCCTCTAACCCTCAGCTCATCTCCTTTTACAGATGAGCAAACAAAACTGGGAGAAATTCGATTACTTGCTCAAGTGGCAAAGAGGAGAAGAGCCAGACACTGTGTGCTGTGGGGAGGTAGAAGGATATGAAAAAGAACCATAGCCTCTACCCTCAAGATCCTGACAATGCACGGGGAGGTTAACTGCCAGATGAGCAGCTGAACGAAATGCTGTGGCCAGGTTTCTCTGCAGAGCTCTGCTAGGGGAGTGCAGAGGACAGAGTGATTCATTCTGTCTGGGTGGGTGCCTTCGCGGCCGGGGGTTGACTCATCTGAGTCTTGACGGATGTGTTCATTTTGTTGGGGCGTGGTCGTGGGGCATGGCAGACCAGGACCTGTTTAAGATGGTCAAGAGACAGGAAGATGGGTTGGCAGACATAGGGAGGTCAGGCAGAGCCACACGGGCAGCCCAGGAACCTGCCCTTCCTTGGGGGAGCCTGAGTCACAGGAGGCCCGAGGGCCAGGTCTTTGGGAGGAAGGGACAGACAAGAGTGGGTGGGTTCCAGGCACCGCAGCAGGCTTAAAGGAGGACAGAAAAGGCAGAGCCCACCCTCTGGAGCAATAGGTCCAAGCCATAGAGGACCAGTCTGAAGCTGTGAGGACCCTGGAGCAGATGGCAGCTACCAGAGCCCCTGGTCTGGGTGCAAATGACCTGAGGGCTATCGACATGTTTCCATCAGAAGCTGGGAAGGCAGGGAAGCTGCAGCCCGTAGTGGGGACTCTCAGGAGATTGCCAATGTGGGGATCCGGGGAGGCCAACGCCTGGAGCAGTTAGCCCAACAACAGCAAAGACCAGGAATGTTGGGGGATTGGTCCAGTGTGATGGCAGCTTGGCAAAGGCAGGAGTGAGAAGCCACAAGGGTGGAAACCAGGGGTGGAAAGATCAAGTCAAGGGCTTTCACAACTAGATAAGTGTGAGCAGTGGTTGATTGATTTGGAGCCCAGGAATGATATAATCAAACCTACAGTCTATCTCTCACTAGAACTTGAGCTTCTGAAGGCAAGGAGTAGGCTGTCATTTCACTAGTATATTTCCAGCATCTAGCAGAGTGTATGTCACTTAGTAGGTGCTCAGCTAATATTTGTTTAATGAATACGTAGAAACACAATATATACAATGTTTATGGATATATACATATATAGTAAACATTTTAAAACTTTGATGAGAAGAATATATACTAACATCAAAGTAGTAGTTATTTTGGGACAGGGAGGAAATAGGTTTGGAATAGAGTATAATAGGGACTTAAACTATGGGTGAAACTTTTTTTAAAATAAATATGACTGTAAACATTTGTTAAATATATGGGATAGGTATATATGAAGTCCTTTTATAGCTTTCATAATCTAAAAACTTTCTTATTTTTAAAGAGGAAATAAATTTACAAAAATTTTTTTAAATGTGCAAAATAACTCTTTTCCAAAAGATGGAGTGGCTATATTTGAGGCCTTATGGCTTCTTGGGATTACAAACAGGCCTAGACATTCTCTCGATGCAGATCCTTCATGGGCCTCCAAGTCATCAGCAGCCGTAATAACTGTTGCTCTGAAATAGTGGCGCAAAACCTGGTTTTGTGGGGAGCGGATGTAGCGCAGCGGTTGAGCACCTGCTTCCCATGTATGAGGTCCTGGGTTCAATCCCCAGTACCTCCTAAAAAATCTGGTTTTGTTTCCCATTTTTAATATCATTATGCCTAAAATATAATTCTAGGTGGAGAAGCTCAATACTTCTTTCTAGTGTCACATTGTATTAGCTGCATACCTCCTTGCTCATTCCTTGAGTGTTAAGACTATCGGACTGGGAATTTTGATACCTAGTGCTCAGAGTAAGAAGATGCACTGTGCACTCAGAGACTTATGTTTGAGTCCAACTCCACCTCTTCCTAGCTGTGTGACCTTGGTCAAATCACACAACCACTCTGAGCCTCAGTTCACCCAACAGCGGAATAAGGACGATACCTACTTTTCAGTGTTGAGAGGATTAAATGAGATGATATTATGTGAAAGCAGCTGGGACTGAGCCTAGTGCATGGCAGATGCTTAACAGACATTTACTCTCTTGCCAACCAGGATCCAACCTGACTTTTGCTCTCTCTCTTCTCCTGTTTGTCCACCCAAACCATGCCCATTCTTCAAGGCCCATTGGAATGCATCTCCTCCGTGAAATCATTCCCACGAACTAGTAGCTCATGTCACTGACTGCTTAATAATCATAGTTATTTTCTCCATCTGCTTATTTTTTGACTCCCTTATATTATAAAGCTTTTGAAAGCAGGAGCCTAATTTCAGGCATCGTCGCAGGGTGGTAAAAAGGTGACTAGAATGGGAGGTGGTCAAGTTCTACTAGATAAACTTGGGAGCTCCACGTAGCCTTTTGGGCTTCAGTTTTATCACAAGGTTTCTAGAAGATCAATTTAGACAGTGTGAAATGTATTTAGGAATTTAATAAATATTGTTAATTAAAACTGCTTTGAAAACTGAAGTTCTTTACATTATTTTCTTTTTTTAAAAGATTTATTTTTATTTATTTATTTATCCCCTGCTGCTTATGCTTGCTGTGTCCATTTGCCGTGCATTTTTCTGTGTCTGCTCATCTTCCTTTGTTGCATCACCTTGCTGCACCAGCTCACCATGCCACGCGGGCCAGCTTGCCTTCACCAGGAGGCCCCAGGAATCAAACCCAGGGCTTCCCATATGGTAAACGGGAGCCCAACCAATTGAGCCACAGCCACTCCCCTACATTATTTTCAGTTTGCCGCAGTTTCTAGTAAAGGGCCTTGTACTTACTTGCTGCCAAGAGGAACTGCATGTTCGGATATTCTCCGAGTCATCCAGGTGACGAGCAGAAAGGCATCGCACAGGGATAATAAGGCTTACTCTGGTTTTAAACAAAATTTCTTCTTTCCTCTCAGCAGGATCAAGATGACCACAGCCACCCCACTGGGGGATACCCCCATCTTCTCGTTGAACATGACCACCAGGGGAGAAGACTTTCTGTATAAGAGTAAGGTCAACCTAAGCGGGAGGCCAGGGCTCCTGGGCAGGACCAACGTCACAGTCCATGCCCGGTGCAGAGGTCAAGAGCATGGGCTCTGCACAGACTGGGTCTGAGTCCCAGCTCTGCCCCTACCTCTGCGTATGAAACAGGCTTCCTGACATATGCAGAGAGCTCCACTCAGCTGGAGAGCTGTCCCCCTGGGCCAGGTCTGCAGGCCTCTCCTTCGAGTGTGCCCTGGGGCCTGCTGCCAGGAGGGCTGGCAGGCTGTGCACTGGAGGGTGTGTCTCCTCCACGGGGACCAGATGGGTGAGTTATTCTGCTCTTGCTGGTGGGGGAGGCCTGCAGAGGTGAGTCTCAAAGCAGCTCAGAGGGGGGGAGTGCAGGATGGACACAATCACTGTCGGTAAGTGGACAGTGACTCTGTTTTCATTCAACTAAAGCAGTGGTTCTCAACCCAGACCATCTTTCCCCCCAGAGATAAGGTTACCAGTTTAACAAATGAAAACATAGGATTCCCAGACAAATCTGAATTTCAGATACACAAAGAATAATTTTTTAGTATAAGTGTGTACCATGCAATACTTGGGACATAATCTAAAACATTATCCATTGTTCATTGCAAATTCTAATTTAACTGGGTGTCTTGTATTTTCTGGCAACGCTACCTCCAGAGGATATTTGGCAATGTCTGGAGACATTTTGGTTATCCTCTCTGGGGCGGGGTGTGTGTGTAGCCACAGCACACAGCAGGTAGAGGCCAGAGATGCTGCTAACATCCCACGGTGCACAGGCCGGTCCAGCCCAATAGAGTTAGTCAGCTGAGGTTGAGAAACCTTGAACTAAAGCATCATCACTGGACCCCCCAGGAAGGAAAAAACACAAGTTACTACACAATGACTTCCCTGCCCCTCCTTTTTTTTTCTTCCCGTCTTTCTTCCTATGAATATTTGTATATAGCGGGGTTTTTTTAAGTAAACTTTTTGTGAAAGTATTACGTACATTCGTTAAGGTGCCCAAATCAGAAGTGCACAGTTGGATGAATTTTCACAAGGTGAACACACCTGTGTAACCAGCCCTCCACTCAATGAACAGACCAGCCCCGGTATCCCAGAGGCCCTGGTGCCCCTTCCAGTCACCCCCAGCCACCCAAGGGTAACCGCTATTCTGATTTCTTCCATCACAGATTAGTTCCATCTGGTTTTGAACTTTATATAAACGGAATCATACCATATATGCGCTTTTGTGCCCGGCTCCTTTTACTCAACATTATGTTTGTGTGCACATATTTTAATGGTTGCAACATAGTATCTGCATGTGTGTATAGATGAGTATATAATATATTCTATTTTCTACACTTTATTATCATTCTAAGTGTTTCCCACGTTACCGCGGTCTTCATAATCACCATTTAAATCATATGTTATTTCATGCGATAGGTGTGCTAGACCTAATTTAACCATTTCCATATTAGAACATGAATAATGTAAGGAACACCATCATCGTATAGATTTTTCTGTATTTAGAAATAATCCCTTAAGAAAAATTCCTCAGAATCAGATAGGTCTAAAGTATGAACATTTTCATGGTTGTTGATGTTTTCAATATTGATTCTGACAAGGACATTGGACTCGAATCTAAAATGAGAGTTTGACATTGAGACTGGGAGCTGGCATTGGAATTAAAATCTGTGATATTAAGCTACAGGGACATTCACCATAGCCTTGTTTTCACTAATGAAAAATTGAAAGCAGCATAATTCCCCAAAGGGAATTAGCAAACAGATTATGGTACATCTAAACAATGGAATACTATGCAGTATAAAATCATGAAAAATGTGTCATTACATTTTGAAAAGATGATCATAATGTTGTTATTAAACAGCATATGGAATATTTTTCCATATTTAGAGAGATTTCCTTAAGAGCGATTTTCAGAAATAGAAAAAATAAGTTTTTCCAAGAGATAGATGGATAGATATTTAATATGCATTATGCGTATACAAGATCACATCAGTCTAGAAGGTCAGTGGTTCTGGGGCAGTAAGGTTTTTATCTCCCACCCAACCCCCTTTTGTTTGGCTTGTATTTATATTTTCAAAATATCTACAAAAATCACATACTACTTTTCATTTTTGTATTATCAAAAAGAGGAGCGGTGTTTTGCCAGTTTCACATGAGAAATTTGAAGTTGTACTGGTTGAGATTAGGGCTTGACCTAAGGCAGAAGTCTGGCAGATGATACGCTGAGGACACAGTTGGGAGTCGGGGTGCACTGCCACGCTGTCCTGGGGTCAGCAGTGGGCTTCCCAGGACACATAATTCGCTCCTCCTTCCCTCGACCGAGTGGGGACTGTCCTGTGCCACGGCAGATTTCCCCTCCCAGCCCCTCTGGATTTCCCTCTGCATTTCCGTGCACACCTTCCCCTCCCCTCTCCTCTCCTCTCTCCTCCTCTCTTAGGTTCTGGCGCCATCATCGCTGCCATCGTGGTGGCCGTCATCCTCATCTTCTCTGTGGTTCTGGTCCTGCTGAAGATGTACAACAGGTACGGATGCCCTGGGCTCTGCAGTGGCCTGGGCCCTCAGCGACGCCAGGGTGAATGGGAACTGCCGGTTGTGGGGTGGGTGCCTGTCATATGTCCCGCAGTAGCCAGGAGCCCAGCAGCCAATGCTCTGACCTTTTGTGGGTCCTTTTCTGACATCTGATCTGCTGGAAGAACTGTAGAGTGACCAAATATTTTTGTACTTGGAGAAATGTTTTTAAGATACAATAACGATGGCCTGAGCACTGTGGTAGATGCTTGTATGTAATTTACAGATAATGTGGGAATGTTTCGGTCCGCTTGGGGAGCCCTCTGCTAGATTCTATTGAGTGGTACACATGCGTATTTGAGGAGACAAATATTGGAAGGCACATAGTCCCTGACTGCTCTTTCTGGGACAAAATAAGGGAAAATAAAATAATGTAATATGACCACATGAAAAATAAATTCATTATGTTTTATGTGCTATCACCTTTTAGTAACAACTTTGCTAAAAGGGTCTGCTTTTCAGGGAAGAAATAAAAATAAAAAGTCTCACTTAAAACCATATCATAGGGGAAGCAGCTGTGGCTCAGTCGGTTGGGCTCCCGTTTACCATATGGGAGACCCCAGGTTGGATTCCTGGGGCCTCCTGGTGAAGGCAAGCCAGCCCGTGCGGCATGGAGAGCTGAGGGCCCGCATGGAGGGGCAAGCTGGTGCAGCAAGATGTCCCAACAAAGGGAGACAAGCAGACACAGAAAAATGCAAAGCAAAATGGACACAGCGAACACAAGACGCAAGGGGGGGGGGATAAATAAATAAATATAAATAAATCTTAAAAATATAAACACATCATAGGGGAGCGGATGTAGCTCAAGTTGTTGAGCACCTGCCTCCCATGTACACGGTCCTGGGTTCAATCCCCGTACCTTCTAAAAAGAAAAAAAAAACCACATCATAAATAAAGAAAGAAAAAATATGGAAATATAAAAAACAAACAAAACAAAATAAAGGGGGGAAAGGAAGAAGAAAAAAGAAAGAAAAAACCCACAAAAAGTACATCATAGAAAACATGGCAGCCATTAAAATGTATATATAGAAGTGTATTTATTGATGAGTAAAGCAGTTTACAGTATTGTCAAAGTTTACAAAACATTATGATCATAGACATGGGTTACACACACATACCCAAGGAAGGGTTCGAAGGACACACAGCAAAGTGTGAACAACCAGTGTGTCTGCAGGGTGGGACTAGGAGTTTGTTTTTTTGTTTTTTTTTTTTTGTGGGGGGTATTTCCTTATTTTTGAGTAGTAATCATTATTGCTTTTATAATATTAATACTATTAATAAAAGTAACTAACATATATTGATTTATCTCTAACTACGTGCAAGTCTGGCTCTAAGCACTTTTTATGTGTTAACACATATAAAGTGCTTACAACAACCCCACAAAATGGATGCTACTAATGTCCCCAATTTTATATAAAGCTGTAAAAACCGATGCACGGGAGTATTGAGTAACATGCCCAAGGTTACTCAGCACTAGTTGGCAGAATTGGGATTCCAACCCAGTCTGCCTGGTTTCAAAGTCAATAATCCCACCGTTGCATGTATTAATAATGTTAAAACTTGTTTTTAAAAATCTTTAGGGTAGTACAGTATGGGTCTATCCCAAATCAGGAAGTGGCATCCAACTCCAGCACCTGCCCTTCATTCCTCCTTGCTCATTGCCGGAGCTCTAAGCCCCTTTTCTAGGGTGTAATTTGGAAGGAGACCTCACTCAGCTAACCCTGCTCACACTGATACCTGGGCTGGGAGTTAGAGACCTAGTTCAGTCTTTGCTCTGTCAAAACAGGCAAATCACTTGACCTCTGTGCCTCATTTTGTCATCTTTAAAATGGAAGGATCTCAAAGTGTGGTATTTTCACCATGGTTTTAGCAGAGTATGCCCTTGTTATTAGGAGAACTTAAGAGTGAAGTGGCGCGATGACTGCGACTAACACAATTTTAACGTACCTGTGTGTGTGTACGTGCATGTGTGCAAATGGGGAGAGAGAGAAAGAAAGCAAATGTGGCAACATGTTAACAATTGGTCTAAGTGAAAGGTGTTCAGGTGTTCATTGTATTATTCATGCAATTTTTCTGAGATTTGAAATTTTTAAAAAAGAATTATGACATGACAAGATGATATGTGTCAGAATGTTAGAATGTCATATTAGAATTAATGCTTGTTAGCTATTAAATTTTATAGTATATGAAATGAATGACATGTTTTAAGCACATTCTCTTCTCAACGATGTAAAAAATTCTTAAATATTTCTAGCGATAAACGTAACAAGTGTAATGACGCTTCAAAATTTAACTCACACTACAACTTTGAACATGAAACTGTAATATCTTCTTTTAATCTTTAAGACAGTCACCTATCTCACGCTTTACTCATCCATTAATAGGAAAAAATATAATTAAATATTTAATCTAGGTTAAAAGAAAAATTGAAGAGTCAAACTAGCTGACGTCTAAGGTCCCTTCCGGTTGTAAAATTTTGCGGCTGGCAGTTAAGCAATGTAATTTAATGATGGTCTATATTAATCTCTTCGCCAGAACCATAGTCACAGAGCCCATTCCCCTGGGGGAAAGGCTCAACCATGGCAAATGTATCTCATTACAGGAAAATGAGAACCAGGCGGGAGCTGGAGCCCAAGGGCCACAAGCCAGCCTCCCCTGCTGCCCTGGGCCCAACCAGTGACAGCAGCCAACACCCTGCAACCGTGACCTTCATTCCTGCCGACGTTCATGCGGAGAATCGGTGACACCCACCCTGGCCCTATCTCGGCCACTGTCTGAAGAGCCCTGTCCAGAGTCAAGACCAAGAAGCACGCTTCTCTGGCAGTTTCGCTGAGTTCCTTTCCTTTGAGTCGACAGAGGCATCTGTTATGCGCTGTTTGATGCTTCATGCACCCCCCACCCCCTTCCTGCCCTGCCTCACCCCAACTCTGCTCATATCCCTGTGACCACCTTTCCAAAAGGCCACAGAACTTTCTTTTGTCGTCTGACAATGTAGAGCTGTGTTGGGAATCCACTAATGTGTTTGATAGACAGACAGACATTTAGCCCAGGAGTCTTCGATACAGAAAGCAGGGACAGGATCCACCAGTGGGGCCAACTCAGAGTAAGTGTCAAATCCACAGCTTTGAAGAGCCAAATATTCAATCCCATAATCAGCACAAGGGAGCTAACTTGGACCAGCTAACCAGAAAACCAACTTGTTAGTTTGTAACTTGTTCTAATACTAGATGACTCTAGCTTGCTTATGATAAATGGTCAGCTCATCTTTCCCCTCTTAAGGAAGGTCACAGGAAAAGCTGATTTCTTTTCAAACAGTTTCTACTTCATTAGTATAGAGTCAGAGTAGAAGGAAGAGGGTGACCTTGAGGAATGATGACAATGACCTTGTTGCAAAGTCCACAGGCCTGGAATGAACCAGGTGGCTGGTCAGGGCTCCTCTACCCACCACAGGGCTGGATTAACCCTGACCCAGGTGCCATTCTTGGCTCCCCTGTATTTGGGCCCTAAGCTACCCTAACCATTCGGTTGACACCTTACCTCCATTGACCGGTATTGGACTGGTTAGATGACTACCCTATTTATGTTACCTATGCCCTTTCTGGTCACCTTGCAGAGATCCAAGACCTAGTTGAAGAACACAGCCACACACCATTTCTCTGTAGAGAGCTGAGCTCTGACTCCTTAGCCTGGAGAGCAATGTACCGAGAGGGCAAAGCACGTGGAAATTAAGCCCCACTTTGTATCTGTGTGGCCTTAGAAAAGTGCCTCGACCCCTCCAACTTCACTTTCCTCATCCATGAGTAAGAATGATAACATCTGCCTCGCTGGGTTGTTACAACAATTAAAGGACTTAGCAAAGTACCTGGCGTGGTGCCTGGCACCTAGAAGATGCTTAATAAATGGGAGTTAGCATTATTATTTCCTTATTTCTTCAGTTGCAAGACATAAATTTGTTCACATTTTAATGATTCTGAAATCAGGACATGTCTTACAATTGACGGGTCCCTCTCAAACCAGTTGTGCATTTTACAATTAATGGCATCTTGGAAACAAGGTAGTAAATATTTTGTTACAGAAAGTGACATACTCTTGTCATTTAACCTCAAATTCTACGACTCTCTCCCTCTTGGGGTCAGAAATCCCTATTGAAGGGAAACTGAGGCTCAGAGAGGAAAGAGGATGTACCCAGGGTCACACAGTTTGTGTCATCCCTATATAAAAATGCTTACTTGAAGAGCTCTGGAGAAATACTGGCAAATTCTTCCCAGCCATCTTTTCTTCCTACCATGTTTAAATATCCACCAGTGCCAGGCACTTCACAAGGTATTTTCACATAAATTATCTCATAGGATTTCATTTCCCCAATGACCCTGGGAGAGAAGTGTTATTTTTTCCATTTGCAGATAATAAACTGGGACTCAAAAAGAAAATGTACTTTCCCCCTTCAAAGTAAGTTTCAAAGACAAGATTCAAAACCAGGTCTCTTTGACTCCAAAGTCCATCTTTTCATTATGTTACACTCGTGCCTTGCCATCTTGGCTCAAAGAAGCACGGATTCTTTTGTGGGCTGAACAAAAAGGGATAGGTTAGCTCCGTGTATTTGGAGGTCAGGGGTCTAGTTTCCAAGTTGAAAGTGGGGGACAAAGCCACTTTGGTAGCTTTCTTTGGGTTTCCATGAGTGCAGCCAAAGGAGCCCTTTCTAAACCCACCCAAGCTTTAAGGATTCTTGATTCATTCTCTCTACTACTTAGATCCAAGGAGCAAGAGGAGGAGTGGACTCGAACCAGGGCAAAGCCATTTCGAGGGCTCAAGCCCCAAACAGAGATGCTACCCTAAATATATTACACTAAAAAACAAAATGAAAAACCAAAAAACACCCTTTGGAATGTTCCAGCCTTGAAATCAGACTCTTCTGCCGCAGTGGAATTGTCCTGGGGTTACCCTTTCATATGTTCTTTTGCTTAACAAAAGCTTGGAAATGGAGGGGGGGGCGGGGAGCAATGGGGTGGAGGCAAATAAAAGGGTTTAATATTTTGTTTTTAACTAACAATGATAACAATGAACACCCTTTGAAGAGTTTCTATGTGTAAGTTAAGGTGCTATTAAATACTTTGACAGTCCCTGCTCTCAAGGCATCTGCAGCTGGTCTCATGTGGCAGGGATCTTACAACACAATTGGGTATTTCATTTTTGACAAGGTGCCTTTGTTAACTGATGCTGCCTTATTTGGCCACTAAATCAATAAAAGATATTAAACACTTAAAGAAAAATATTTAAAAATAAAAATATTTAAATCAAACATTTGTCAAGTGATTTCAATTAAGTTTAGAGCTAACAAACACCTTTTCTAAAAACTTCCTTTGCCTGGCAATGTAAATAGGGTCTTGTGGGAAAGCCTGAACTTTTTTTAAACATTGGGTTATAACTTCTACAGACTGATGAGAAAGATGGGCTATTCAACAGACCTTGCCGTGACTTAGAAACCTTGGTAACTTGTTCAAATATTACAAAAAGAATCTATTTCTCAACCTGCACATACATGCCAGAGATGCTGAAATGCCAAGGTTTGAGGACCCCTAGCACTGTAAGAGATGTTAGAATGAAACCCAGATCACCAATAATGTTTGTCATAAACCAAGTTCCTACTGTGTGCCAAGCATATGAGGCCCTTTATACCCTCGAGCTCTTCTAATCCTTAGAATTCCCAAGCATAGGAGCCATTACTATCTCCATTTTATGGATAAGGAAACAGGATCAAGGGGGTGACTTGTCCTTGCGTGATTCAATAGACATCTGTCATTCTCTTGGTGACCTTTGGGGTATGCTCTACTATAAAAATGCAAGACCGCTCCCTGCTATAAAAAGCTGAAGAGGCCACATTGCTCACCTCCCAGGGTCCCTTCAGTAAGGGTGAGGACACATAACCTAGAGTCTACAAATCAGATGCTCCCTCCATGGACCTTGAATCCAGAAGCTGGTAACATAAAGGGGCAGGAACTGTGCAGAATCTATTCTGGTGGCAGGTGTGTTGGCACTTTCCATTTCAAGAGGCAGCAGCATCAGGGGTTCTAGCTGCAGTAGCAAGGTCCTTATTGAATCTCCAGAACCCAGTGCCTGTGGAGTTGGCTGTGTGAGTAGTGCCCCACAACAAGAGCAGTGGTAACTGGACCTAACTAGTTCTTTGGTCTGATTTTAAGCATGGTATCTGACAACATACCTCTAAGCATGGGTCTGGCCCTCTGCAAATTCTGGCAACAGCCTGATTCCATTTTCTGCTTAAATCAGCAGAGTCCCTTACAGCTGTTTGCAACTAAAAACTTTAAAGGCTTTGGGGTACTTGCTTATGATCACCCACCTGGGAAGGGGCTGGCACCAGATCCCAGGTCTCCAAGTCTCTCGTTTCTTCCATACAGATAGATGCTTAAATGGTCAAACGATTCCACAAAGTGCTATGGAATCAGAGACGGTAGAGTTGCTTCCAACTCTGGGCATCCTAAAGACTGTGACTTTCTGAATGTAAATGAAAGGGGTATTTGAAAAGAGACTTGAATAATGGGTAGGATTTTTTTTGGTAAAGATTTTTTATTGAAATACAACACACATACACACACACGTATGTGTGTGCAGCTCAAAGAGATTTCACAAACTGAGCACATCTACGTAACCAACATGAAGATCAAGAATAAAGCATTACCAACACTCTAGAAGCTTCCCTTTGCCCTTCCTATCCTACTCACTTCCCAAGGGTAACCACTGTCTTGACTTCCACTACCTTAGCACAATTTTGTCTGTTTTTGAACTTTATATAAATAATACAGTATGGGGGCCGGCTCGATAGCCCAGTGGATAGGGCACCAGCATACCACATGGGAGGCCCCGGGTTCGGTTCCCGGGGACCTCTCCTAGCGGGCAGACCGCCTTGAGAATGGCAAGCCACCATGGGCGGGCCAGAGCCGCCGTGGGCAGGGCAAAAAGCCACCACGGGCAGGGCAGGTTGCCCACGAATGGAGCGCAGCCAGCCACCCGCGAACTGAAAAATGGACACAGAAGCCGCCCACAAGCAGGGAAAGCCGTGCCTGCGCAGTGACCACTCTCGGCACGTCGCCACAGCAGGGGGGAAGGGGAGATATGTAATAAAATAAATAAATCTTTAAAAATAATAATAATAATAATACAGTATGTGTTCCTTTGCTTCTGGCTTCTTTTGCACAACATGGTGTTTGCAATATTTGTTCATATTGTCACGTGTGGTTGAAGATTATTCATTCTCATTGTGGTGGTAGTGTTTCACTATGTGAATATGACAACATTTTATTCATCCATACTATTGTTAGATGTGCATTAAAAATGATTCCAATTTGGGGCCTAAAGAAGACAAGCAAGACAGAGAGCTGACACAATGAGATGATGCAATGAAGAGACACAACAAGGAAACACAATGAGAAACACAGCAAGTAAGGAGCGGAGGTGGCTCAAGCTTTTTGCCCTGCCCACGGCGGCTCTGGCCCGCCCATGGCGGCTTGCCATTCTCAAGGCGGTCTGCCCGCTAGGAGAGGTCCCCGGGAACTGAACCCGGGGCCTCCCATGTGGTATGCCGGTGCCCTATCCACTGGGCTATCGAGCCGGCCCCACAACTGATTTTTTAAAATATTTATTCTGTATCCTGGAATCTTGCTAAGCTCATTTATTCTAACAGTTTTTTTTGTGTGTGAAATTTTTAGGATTTTCTATATACAAGATCATGTAATCTGCAAATAGAGGAAGTTTTATTTCTTCCTTTCAAATCTGGATACCTTTTATTTCTTTTTCTTGCCTAATTGCCCTGGCCAGAATCACCTACAATGTTAAATTAAAAGGACAAGAGCAGACATCCTTTTCTTCTTGATCTTAGGAGGAAAATATAGACGTCCACCATTAGCTATTATGCTAACTATAGTTTTTCATAGATGGACTTTATCAGGTTGAGAAAGCTTGTTTCTATTCCTAGCTTCTTTAGTGTTTTCATCATGAAAGGGTGATCAATTTTGTCAAATGCTTTTTATGTCTCTATTGGAATGACCACATGGTTTTTGTCCTTTATTTTACTAATATGATGTATTACAATGATTTTTGTATGTCAAAGCAACCTTGCATTCCTGGAATAAATTTCATTTCATCCTGGTATAAAATACTTTTTAATTGTTGCTGGATTCTGTTTTCTAGTATTTTGTTGAGGATTTTTACATCTATATTGAAAAGGGATATATAGAGATATACAAAAAATAAATTAAAAATTTAAATAAAAAAAGAATTCTCATTAGTTAATTTGATATTACAATGCAGAGTATAAAATAAGTTGAACTGTAAAATAACAGTATATTTAAAAGATCTCTTTGAAGGCTAAAAAAAAAAAAAGAAAAGAAAAGAGATCTCGGTCTGTAATTTTCTGTTCTTTGTCTGGTTTTGGTATCAGAGTAACACTAGCCTCATAAAATGAGTTAGGATGTGTTGCCTCCTCTTCTATTTTTTGGAAATTTGTGAAGGATTGGTGTTAATTCTTTAAATATTTGGTAGAATTTACCAGTGATGCTATCTAGGTCTAGATTTTTTCTTTGTGGGGATTTTTTTTTTTTTTTTTTTTTTTTTTTTTTTTTTTTTTTTTTTTTTTTTTTTTTTTTTTTTTTTTTTTTTTTTTTTTTTTTTTTTTTTTTTTTTTTTTTTTTTTTTTTTTTTTTTTTTTTTTTTTTTTTTTTTTTTTTTTTTTTTTTTTTTTTTTTTTTTTTTTTTTTTTTGATTACCAGCTCAATCTCTTGTTATTGGTCTGTTCAGATTTTTTCTTCTTGAATCAGTTTTGGCAGTTTGCATCTTTCTAGGAATTTGTTCATTTCATCTGGTTAGCTAATATAATGGCATACAAATTTTCATAGTATTCCTTTATAATACTTTTTATTTCTGAAAGATCAGTTCTTGATTTTAGTAGATTGAGTCTTCTTTTCTTGGTCAGCCCAGATAAAGGTTTGTCGATTCCATTTATCTTTTCAAAGAACCAACTTTTAGTTTTGTTGATTTTCTCCATTGTTTCTCTATTTTGTGGCTTGCCTTTTTATAATCTCTTAATGGTGCTTTTAATAAAACTGTTTTTAATCTGAATGTTAATTTACCAGTGTTTTCCTTTATTATTAGAGCTCTTTGTATCCTATTTAGGAAATCTTTGCCTACCTCCAGGTTATGATGATTATCTCCTGTTTTCTTCCAAAAGTCTTATTGTTTTAATCCATCTGAAATTGATTCTGTATATGCGTGACATGAGATCATGATACATTTTTTTTTCCATAGAGATATCCAATTGACACAGCACCATTTTTTGAGAAGATGATTCTTTCCCCCACTTTCCTGCAGTGACATCTTTATCATAAATCAAGTTACTGTATATAACTGGTTTGGGTAGGAATTTTATAGATAGGAATGGTAGAAAAGACAAGTAAAATGGGGGTTGGGGAGCAAAAGTAAGATTTTGGAATCAAGTTCAGTTTACTTATTCTTCTTTCTTGTTTGCTTTCATAAGTGCATACCAGGCACTGAAGAGACACAAGGTGAGCACCGTGGATATGGTTGCTGACATCATAGAACTTATTGTCTAGTAAGGAAGACAGACAATTAAATAACTACAATATAAAACAATTTCTTTTGTAATAGGAGGAAGTTCAGAGTGCCGTGTAAGCCTGTTGCTGGGGCCCCTATCTCAGCCTGGAGGTTGATGGATGAGGAGAGAATATCAGGGGAAGTTTACCAGAAGAAATACATCTAATGTAAGAGTGAAAGATTGGGTAGAAGTGAGTTAGGGGAAGAGAGAGAGGAGAGGAAGAAAGATAAAGAAGAGAACCCTGCAGCAGGGAGAAGCTTTAGTTCAGTAGAAATCCAAGGTAGAAATGGGAGATGGCTAGGAAAGGAAGGAGAGGCTTTGATAGAAAAGATCTTCAATGCCTGGCTATTTTAAGGCATGGGGAGCCATCAAAGGTAGTTGAGCACAGACGTGACAAGATCAGATGTGTGCTTTAAGGAAACTAATCTTGCTACAATGTGCAGAATGGGTTGGTGTGGGAGAGACTGGAGGCTGAGAGAACAATTTAGAGTCTAGAGCAAGAAGGCACATCTATGTATCTATTAGCTTTAAAATGCCTTTTCTAAATAGCCTTCTAATTGTCGAGTTGTTTTTTTTTTTCTTTAATTTTTCTTTTCTTTTCTTTTTTGCAGCTATTTGTGGGTGTGGAATAACCCAACAAAAATGTCCCCAGGAGTTGTCTCAAGCCCACTGGATAGGAGCACACAGCAAGGGCATTGTCTCAGCTCTGTAGGCCTTTGTCTCAGGATTCCTATTCCCTTCCCAGAAAATTTACTGGCAAGGAAGCAAACTTCAGTGGTTCAGCAGACACTGTTGTCCTGAATGCCGATAGTCTACCCGTGTTTGGGAGAAGCAGGTAGAAACAGGACTGACCTTCAAGTCTCCTGTGATATGAAACTCTCTTGTCTGAAAACAGTCCAGGTATCAGGGAAGGCCCCCTATCAGCCCAAATTCAACCCCTTGAATGAATTTTACTTGAGCCTCCAATGCTCTTCTAGAATGCTGCAGTGCCTTAATTGATCCCAGAAAATTATAATATAATAACCAATCTATTAATTCTTCCCAGCTTTCTAGTTCTTGCCTTGGGAGGCACATGGGAGTAAAAGGGATAAAAATCATTAATGTACAAGTGCTCACAAGCATAAACTGAAGAATCTGTGAATTGGGAAGTTTGTTCTGAATAATAGAGAACAGAAGGGAAGAAGCGGGCGATGTTTGTTTTTGCTCACTTGCCACTCTCCACCCCACCCCCACCGTAAAGATTGTTCTACCATTCTCTTCAATCCATGGCGCACTGTCATCTTTGACCATGCAGAGTCCCCTCGTTTCATAATTCTTTCCACTTCACCTTCCATCCCCACTCCTACTCTCGCTTCTTGAGCTAAGGTATTCAAGGTCTCTTATACTTAAAAGAAAAGAAAAAAAAATTACCCCTTGACCACGTAGGTCCCCTCAGACACGGCACCATCTCTCTGCTTCCCTCTGTAACAGGGGTTCTTAACAAGGGGTCCGTGAGGGAGCTTGAATTGAAATTCGAAACAACACTATTCTTGTGGGGGCGTGTTGGTGCAGGTGTGATATAGTTATTAAATAATACACAGTATAGTGTGGACTTAGTAAGAGGTCTGTGGTTTTCATCTGACTGGCAAAGGGGTCTGTGGAATAAAAAAGTAACCTTTTTATTTTTTAGAACCCCTGCTCTACAACAAAATTCTCTGTGTGTGTGTGGACATGTGTTTTCAATTCGCTACATCTACTTCTCTTCCCATTCTCTAGAGCCACCTCCAATGAAGTTTTCATCCCCACCGTTACACTAAATTGTCCTTGCCAAATCTATTCACTTCTCTGCCCTCATTTCATCTACCTTACCTACTTCTGGAAATACTTTCTTTAATCTTTTTTAAAAAAACTTTTATTGTGGTAAAATATACACAACACAAAATC
This sequence comes from Chaetophractus vellerosus, assembly GCA_004027955.1. Lineage (NCBI taxonomy): Eukaryota > Metazoa > Chordata > Mammalia > Cingulata > Chlamyphoridae > Chaetophractus > Chaetophractus vellerosus. The sequence continues at coordinate 2,979 of PVKH010006417.1, read as the reverse complement.
TTCCATATTAAACACTTTTATGTGTACAATTCAAGGATATTAACTACATTCACAGTATTGTGCTACCGTCACAACCATCTATTACCAACTCTTTCATCACCTCAAACAGAAACTCTGACTCCATTAAGCAGTAACTCCCTGTTCCTCCTCTCTCTTCCTCCCCCTGCCCCCTGGTAACCTGTAATCTACTTTTTTTTTTAGGAGGTACTGGGGATTGAATCCAGTACCTCATATGTGTGAAAAAGGCACTCAGCCACTGAGCCACACTAGCTCCACTGTAATCTACTTTATTTCTCTGTAAATTTGCTTATTCTAGGGATTTCATAAAAGTGGAATCGTACATTTGCCCTTTATGTCTGGTTAATTTCACTCTACATGATACCTTCAAGGTTCATCCATACTGCAACTATCAGAACTTCATTCCTTTTTCTGGCTGAAAATATTCAGATACACCACATTTTGTTGATCCATTCGTCTCTTGATGGATGCTTGGGTTGCCATCCTAATGGATTTGAAGTGGTGTCTCATTGTGGTTTTGATTTTCATTTCCCTAATAGCTAATGATGTTATTAAGCATCTTTTCCTGTGTATATTGGTCATCTGTATATCTTCTTTGGAGAAAGGTCTATTCAAGTCTTATGCCCATTTCTTTTATTTGGTTGTTTTCTTTTTGTGTTGAGTTATAGGGGTACTTTATATAGTGTTTGTTAATCCCTTATCAGATATCTGATTTCCAGATACAAAACTTATTGTCTAGGGGAGCAGATGTAGCTCAAGTGGTTGAGTGCCTGCTTCCCATGTATTGTCTAACAGGGGAGACAGGCAATTAAACAAATAAAGCATTCTTTAGTTGCCTTTACACTTTCCTGGTGATGTCCTTTTATGCATAATTTACCTATTTTCTCTTTTGTTGCTTGTGCTTTGGTGTCATATATAAGAATTCATTGCCTAATACAAGGCTGGGAAGGTTCTCCCCTATGTTTTCTTCTAAGAGTTTTATTGTTTTAACTCATATTTAGATCCTTGATCTATTTTGTTAATTTTTGTTAAGTAGGAGTCCAACTTCATTCTTCTGCCTGTGAATATCCAGTTTTCCTAGCACCATCTGCTGAACAAACTCTTCTCTCCCCATTGAACAGATCTGGCACTCTTGTAGAAAATCAATTGGCCATAGATGGATGGGTTTAATTCTGATGATAATACTTTCTTGCTTGGCCTTCAGGGCCCCACCCTCTCTTGATTTTCTTCCTATCACAGTGGCAGTTCCTTTTCAATCTCTTTTCCTGACTCCTTGTTACTTTCCCTACTTGTAAATAATGGAGTGCCTCAGGACATGGTCCCCAGGCTTCTTTGCTATTTAACTCACTCCACTGGTGGCCTTATTTAATTCCTTAATTTAAATACCATCTATATGCCAACAACTCCTCAATATATATCAGCAGCCCAGACCTCTCTCCTGAATTCTAGACATAAATCACAGAGTTTTAGTACTAGAGTCTATCACTTTGGGGCATGGGGCGGGGGGAAGATTAACATTTTATTTAGACACTAAAAAAACTTACTATGTCATTTATTCACCCTTAAGTCTCCTATCTCGTTGTTTCCTCCTGAATTCATTCTCTTTTTGCTTTAGTACCTACATCAAGAGTGATTTCAAAGAGGGTCTCTGTGTGGCAACATCTCTGAGGCCTTGAGTAAATATTTATTTCACCCTAGTATTTAAATGACACTATAAAGAAAAAATTCTAGATTCAAAGGTTTTCCGTCAATACTTTGAAAATACGATGCCATTGTTTTTTTGCATCCTAGCTATTAAGAAGTTCTTTTGTTAACAATCTGCTTTTTCTGTCTGGGAATTTTTTTCCCTTGATGTGTTATATTTGTAAAATATCAAAGAATAGACAAATGCCTCTGAACCTCCCCATAACCCAGCTCAAGAGTTGGAGCATTACCAAGAGCAGAACAATCTGCCTCTGTGCTTTCTTCCTAGCTCATTCTCTATCCTGCCCCCAGAGGGAACCACTTTCCTGAACTTCTTCACTTTAAAAAAATAATTATCATAAATATTCCCTAAATAATATATTGCTTAGTTTTTCTAGTTTTTTTTCAGCTTTTAAAAAAATGAGTTCATACTGCATAGTCCTCTGCAATTTCTTTTTTTTTTCACTCAATTTTACATTTCTAAGTTTGATCCATGTTGTTACACGTAGTTGTACTAAATTCTACTTCTTTCTGCATAATATTCCACTTTTAAAATGTATTACAATCACCCCAAACAGAGGGGCTCCTGAGGGCTCTGGAGACATCCAGGTACTATATCAGAGCAGATAGCCCCAGAGTTTAGTGCCTTACCAGTGGGCCCTAATTTGGAATCCTTGCTCCTGAGAGTGACAGAGTCTGATCAAAATATGTCTTCCCTGCACATGGTCCACCTGTCTCTTCTATTCAAACCTATATGTGATGCCAGAGTTTTAGGTGTACTTCCAGAGAGTGGAGTCTACGGGATGTCCATGTGCCAGCTGGGTCCAAAAGCTCGATGGCGCTGCAACTCCCACTCTACAACTCTATGGACTCACCCAGGACATCTAGTGGGGAGATGATGATGGACAACGGCTATCACAGGGAATGGAGTCTGCAGATGCAGGCAGGATAATCTCATCCATCTTATCCATGAGATATAAGCCCCCTCTCACTTGGAGGTGGAAGGGACATCACCAGCCCAGACTCCTCAGGATTTGGGGAAGAGCTATGGCCTAGAGTGGTCTTACTGGTATCCTGTTATAGACATTGTGATTCATGCAATGGAAGAAATTACAAAATTAAGTGGAGCCAGTGGCTCCACTGGCTGCTTTGGGGGCAAGGAGAGGGAAAAGCAGTTGTAATACAGGGGCTTTTTCAGGACTTGGGAATTATCCTGAGTGACATTGCAATGACAGATATAGGCCATTTTATATCATCATATAACGTGCAGAACTGTGT
>PVKH010006416.1:0-21082 GCA_004027955.1 Chaetophractus vellerosus | reverse complement strand
TGGTACCATATCGGGGACCGAGTGTGGGTCTCTGCTGCTGGCAGATAGGACAATCAGCAGTGGCTGTAGCCAAGTCAGCCTTGGTGAAGGGAAGTCCATGTTGCTGAGCCCATGCATAACCTCCATCCCTTCCTCCATGGCCACTTTGTTCATGAGCTCACTGGGCTATGACAGGGGTGGCTGGGAAAAGAGGCTGAGCATTAGCCACAGAGCGGGTCATCTTATCCACTTGATTATCAAATTCTTCCTCTGCTGAAGTCACCCTCTGGTGGTCATTCACATGGGACACAAATATGTTCATGCTTTTTCCCACTCAGAAAGGTCTATCCACATACCTCTTCCCCAGACCTCCTTGTCACCAATTTTCCAATCATGTTCCTTCCAAGTCCCTGACCATCCAGCCAAACCATTGTCAACAGCCATTGAATCAGTGTACAAATGCACCTCTGGCCATTTATTCTTCCAAGAAAAATGAACAATTAGATGCACTGTTTGAAGTTCTGCCCACTGGGAGGATTTGCCCTCACTGCTATCTTTCAAGGATGTCCCAGAAAAGAGCTGCAGTACTGCAGCTGTCCACTTTTGAATGGTACCTGCATATCCTGCAAAACCATTGTAAACCAGGCCTGAGTCTTCTCATCCTTAGTCAACTTGTTGTAAGGAACTCCCCAAGAGGCCAAAATTGTGGGCTGGAAAAGAGTAGGTAACATGGCAGGGATGGTGACCAAGGGCATTTGAGCTACTTCCTCATGTAACTTACTTGTGCATTCAGGATCTGCTCGAGCCCTATCTCGTATATACCACTTCCACTTTATTATACAGTGCTGCCGTGCACCCCCAACTTAATGGTTTGGTGGGTCAGACAATACCCAGCTCATGATAGGCAACTCAGGTCTTCTGGTAACTTGATGGCCCATGGTTAAATGTTCAGTTTCTACTAAGGCCCAGTAGCAAGCCAAAAGCTGCTTCTCAAAAGGGGAGTAGTTATCTGCAGAGAATGGCATGGCTTTGCTCCAAAATCCTAAGGGTCTGCATTGTGATTCCCCAATAGTCGCCTGCCAAAGGTTCCAGATAGCATCTTTATTTGCCACTGAAACTTCCAGCACCATTGGATCTGCTGGATCATATGGTCCAAGTGGTAGTGCAGCTTGCACAGCAGCATGAACCTATCGCAGGTCCTCCTCTTTTTCCAGTCCCCAATCAAAACTAGCAGCTTTTCCAGTCATGCAGTAAATGGGCCAGAGTAGCACACCCAAATGAGGAATGTGTTGTCTCCAAAATCTGAAGAGGCCAACTAAGTGTTGTGCCTCTTTTTTGGTCATAGGAAGGGCCAGGTGCAACAGCTATACTTTACTTTAGAAGGTATATCTCAATAGGCCCCACACCACTGGACACCTAGAAATTTCACTGAGGTGGAAGGATCCTGTATTTTTGTTGGATTTATCTCCCATCCTCTCTCATGCAAATGCCTTATCAGTAAATCTAGAGTCTTTGCTACTTCTTATTCAGTAGGTCCTATCAACATGATATCATCAATATAATGGACCAGTGTGATGTCTCGTGGCAGGGAGAGGTGATCAAGGTCCCTGTGGACAATATTATGACATAGGGCTGGGGTGTTGATATACCCCTGAAGCAGGAGAGTGAAGGTATTCTGCTGGCCTTGCCAGGTGAAAGCAAACTGTTTCTAGTGGTCTTTACTAATAGCAATTGAGAAAAAAGCATTTGCCAGATCAACAGCTGCATACCAGGTACCAGGGGAAGTGTTGATTTGCTCAAGCAATGATACCACATCTGGGACAGCAGCTGCAATTGGAGTCACCACCTGGTTAAGTTTACAATAATCTACTGTCATCCTCCAAGATCCATTGTTTTCTGCACCGGCCAAATAGGAGAGTTGAATGGGGATGTGGTGGGAATCACCACCCATGCATCCTTCAAATCCTTGATGGTGGCACTAATCTCCACAATCCCTCCAGGAATCCAATATTGTCTTTTATTTACTATTGTGCTAGGCAGGGACAGTTCTAGGGGCTTCCACCTGGCCTTTCCAACCATAATAGCCCTCACTCCACAAGTCAGGGATCCATTGTGGGGATTCTGCCAGTTACTGAGTATGTCTATTCCAACTATGCATTCTGGAACTGGGGAAATAACCACAGAATGGGTCCAGGAACCCACTGAACCCACTGAGAGACAGACCTGAGCTAAAACTCCATCAATCACCTGACCTCCATAAGCCCCGACCCTGAGTGGTCGACAACAGTGACATTTTGGGCCTCCTGGAATTAATGTGACTTCTGAGCCAGTGTCTAGTAATCCCTGAAATGTCTGATCATTTCCTTTTCCCCAGTGCACAGTTACTCTGGCAAAAGGCCGTAGGTCTCCCTGGGGAAAGGTGGGAGGAAGATTAACTGTATAAATTTTTGGCAGTTGAACAGGATCCTTCCCCAAGGGGACCTGGCCTTCTCCTCATTCAAGGGGCTCTGGGTCTGTAAACTGTCTCAAGTCTGGGAATTGATTAAGGGGCCATGATTTTCTACACCTGTAATTTGAGTTAGGGTTTTGTTCACTCAGCCTAGAACTCCTTTGCTTATACAGATCCAGAAGAAGTTTAGTAGGCTGCCCATCTATTTCACTTCGAGTTACCCCATGATCTATTAGCCAGTGCCATTACTCCATGCTACTCACACTATTCTGTGTGTTGTTTTGAATCTGCCTTTCATTGCAGTAGCCATGCCCACCTTGCCTTTGGAGATTTACTGCCCATACTTGGCTTTTACTGAATCGAGATCCTATCATCCCCATAATGTTTAAGGATTCCAATTCCATTACAGCCCTCCCTACAGTAATATCTGGACTGCAGAGAAGAGCAATCACAGAACTCCTCAGAGAAGATGGGCTTATCCTGTCAAATTTATTCCTCAGAGTCCTGGTTAAAGGTGTATCCTCTGGACATTCTTGGGTTGGGTAGGCAGGTATCAAATGGAAATCCATTCTAGCATTCCAATCTCTCTAAGCCTTTGAATTCCCTGGTCTGTCTACAGCATACCATGGTAATTTGGGCATCTCAACATCACACATACTAGGCCATTGTTTGGTCCATGTTTCAGTTAGCCACCCAAACAAACTGTTAGAGCCCTTTCTAACCCCTTGAGCTACAGCATTGAATCCAGAATTTCTGCTTAGTGGGCCCATATCAATAAATTCAGCCTGATCCAACTTTATATTCCTTCCACCATTATCCCATACCCTTAGTATCCATTCCCACACATATTCCCCTGATTTCTGTCTATATAAGTTAGAAAACTAATGCAGTTCTGTCAGAGTATAACATATTTTCTCATGGGTCACACTTTGTATTTCACCTTTGGGGGCTTGTTGTGATTTTAGCCTAGTAATAGGTCTGGAATACAAGAGGGGTGGAAGGGGTGGGTAAGAGAAGGATTAGAGATGTCTTGCAGGCTACTGTTCTCAGGGCATTCCTTTGCATTTTCTTCTGGTGAGACAGGGTTAATCTCTTCAAGCATGGGTTGAAAGGCAGATTCCTCAGGGCAGGGTGGAGGCTGGGCAGTGCATCCTGGAATTTGGCTGGTACTTGCCTCCGAGCTGGGTGGAGGTCCAAACTCTCTGGGGCAGGCCAGAGGCTGAGCAGTCCAAGCTTCAGTTTGCCTGGTATCTATCTCAGAGCTGGAAGGTGGTCCGGACTCCCTGGGGCAGGCTGGAGGCTCAATGATACAAGGTTGATAAGCTGTGGTCTCCACAGGTTTATCTGGTAAAGTCTCAGCAGAATTCAAAGTTCCAAGTCCCCACCAATATCATCATCATCCCATATGTCTCCATCCCAATCCTCAGGGTTTCACTCCTTTCCAATCAATGCCCTCACTTTAATTGCAGAAACCCAGCAAGCTTGAGATTTTAGTTTCCTCTGTAGTTCTGCTACTTGTACAATGAGCATCTGGGTTTAAATCTCAGATATCTCAAGTCTTTGGCTACAGAAGGAAATATTTTCTTTCAAGGCATATGTAGAAACTTTCATATCATTCATGTGGCATTTAAGTTCCAAATTTTAAGACTTTAGTTCATCCCTTTCTTTTTTAACTGTATCCAGAGTATTTAGGAGGAGCCATCCAACATCATTATACTTCTTAATGCCACAAAAACCAGAGTATCTAGGAGAAGCCAGCCAACATCATTATACTTTTCTGCCACATAATTCTGTTAAGGTATTGAAAACACTCTCCCCCATCTCAAGCATGGGAGTAGGGGAATCCAGTGAGGCTATATTGTATATCTCTATTTCCAGCTCATGCCATGGACTCTTAGCAACCTCTTCATTATTGAAAAGGTAGTCATTAGTATCCTTGAGTCCAATTAGAGTAAAGAACCACCTCAGAAATCCCATATTTAAGACTCTGTTCCTCAAGAACCACCCCTGGTAACAGCTGTATTAGTCAGGGTTCTCTCGGGAAACAGAATCAACAGGAGATATCTGTTAATAATATAAGATTTTATGAGTCTCTTGCATGACCATGGGGATGCACAAGCCCAGGTTCCGCAGGCAAGCTGCAAGCCAGGGGCTCCGATGAATGACTGATGAAGGGTCCTTGATGAGTTTCTGGGAGAAGTTGGCTGTCAAACGACGAGCTGGGAAATTCTCTCTGAATGTTGAAGTAACTTCCCTTTTATGGCAGTCAACGATTGGATAAAAGCATCATCCATTCTTGATCCAATTTCCCTGATTGATGCAGATGTAATCAGCCATCCATTCAGTAAACTCAGTGGTGATCAAAGTCCATAAATGATCTTGTATTACAATTAGCCCAGGCTTGCTGGATCTAATACTTTTACACAATTACATGGCAGAGTTGACACATTAGCCTAACCATCACAGGACTGTAAGCTTTTACCCCAAATAAATACACTTTATAAAAGCCAACAGATTTCTGGTACTTTGCATCCATGTCCCTTTTGACTAATGCAGATACTCTTGCCAGATGTCAGGGAGCCTTGAAACCCCAGAGAAATCTCTCTGCCCAGGGCATCCTGGGGCATAGTAGATGGCTGATCCTTCTGAATTCATGAATGTGTGTGTCCCTGCACTTCCTATTCCCTGAGTCCCGAAAACCTCCATGTGCCATTTGTAGGTTGATTACTCAGAATGTTGCTTAATATATCTTATTTCTTTGTCCTTTAGTTTTTTATTAGATAAGTTTTAGGTAAACAGAAAAATTTTGCAGAAAATACAGAGTTCCCCTATCCCCCTTGCACACATATTTTCCATATTATTAAAATTTGCATTAGTGTGGTGCCTTGTTACATCTGATGAAATGATATTATTATAATTATACCATTTAGCTATAGTGCATTATTTCCATTAGTGTTAACTGTTACTGTTTGTGCTGTGTAGTACTATTTTTTTTAATTTATTCTAGTAAAATATATTCCGCCTAAAATTTCCCCTTTTAACAACATTCAAATATATAATTCAGTAGTGTTAATTACGTTTGCAGTGTTGTGCTACAATCACCACTACCTATTACTAAAATTTCCCCATATCTCTAAGCAGAAACTCTATACAATGAAATATTAACTCCCCATTCCCTACCTCCAAACCCTGGCCCTTGGTAACATGTATTCTAGTTTCTGACTCTATGAATTTCCTTATTTTAATTATTTCTTATTAGCGAGCACATAAAATACTTGTCATTTTGTTTCTAGCTTATTTCACTTAACATGATTCTCCAAGGCTCATTCATGTTGTAGTCTATATCAGAACTTCATTCCTCTTTATAGCTGGCTAATATTCCATTGTATGTATATACCACATTTTCTTTATCCGTTCCTCTATTGATGGACACTGGATTGCTTCTATCATTCGGCAGATTTGAATAATGCTTCTTTGACATTGTGTGCAAATATCTGTTCAGATCCCTACTTTCATTCTGTTGGGTGTACATCTAGAAGTGGGATTGCTGGGTCATCTGATAAGTCTCTACTTAGCTTTATGAGAAACTTCCAAAATGTTTTCCAGAGCAGCTGTACATTTTGCATTCCCACTAAACATGAATGAGTGTTCTATTTTTCCACAAACTTCTCCAATGCTTGATAATTTCCATTTTTTAAAAGTAGCCATTCTAATGGGTAGAAATATCATCTCACTGTGTTTATTGGCCATTTAAAGATCTTCTTTGGAGAAATGTTTGTCTTTTTCATTTTTAATTGTTTTTTTTTTTTTGCCTTTTTATTGCTGAGTTGTAGGTTTTTTGTGTTTTGTTTTGTTTTGTTTTGTTTTGTTTTAATACACTCTGGATATTAAACCCTTAGTAAATATGGAATTTCCAAATATTTTCTCCCATTGAGTAGCTTGTCTTTTCACTTTCACGATAAAGTCCTTTGATGCACAAAAGTTTTTAAGTTTGAAGAGGTCCATTTATCCTTTTTCTTTTGTTGCTTGTGCTTTGGGTGCAAAGTTTGAGAAATCATTGCCTAACACAAGGTTCTGAAGATGCTTCCTTTGTTTACTTCCAGAACTTTTATAGTTCTGGCTTTTATATTTAGATCTTTGATCCATTTTGAATTGATTTTTGTATAGGTGTGAGGTATATGGATATACTGTTTGACCAACACTGTTGAAGAGTCTATTCTTGCCTCAGGAGTGCTCTTGGCAGCCTTGTCAAAAATCACCATCCTATACTTACCTGGTAGGGGAAACACAATGATCACAAAGATGGTTTTCCCAAGGAGAGGCTTATCCATTGCACTGAGGATCTGCTGACTCCTGCAATTTCCCCAAATGTGGGAAACTCGACTGCATAAATGTGTTAGTGGGGGAGCATCTATGCTTTCCCCCTACAAAAAGAAAAAAAATCACCATCCTAGAATCCCCAGGATTGGGGAATGAACTATGGACTAGAGTAGACTTACTGGTATTCTACTATAGAATTATTGTGATTCTATAAATGCAAGAAATTATATCATTGATGTGGAGGCAGTGGCCACTAGAGGTTCTGAGGGCAGGGAGAGGGAAAAACAGGTGTAATATGGGGGAATTTTTGGAACTTGGAAATTGTCCTGAATGACATTGCAATGACAGATACAGGCCATGGTATATCTTGCCATAACCTACATAATTGTGTGGGAGAGAGTATAAACTGCAATGTAAACTTTAATCCATGATTAGTGGCAATACTCTAAAATGTGTTCATCAATTGCAATGAATGTACCTCTTTAATGAAGGAAGTTGTTAATGTGGGAAAATGGGGGAGGTGTGGGGAGTGGGGCATATGGAAATCCCCTATATTTTTATGTAATATTTATGTAATCTAAGTATCTTTAAAAATAACAATAATAAAAAAATCTATTGACCAGAGATGTGTTGTTTTATTTCTGAATTTTCAATTTAATTTCATTGGCATATGTCTGCCCTTGTGCTAGTACCATGCTGTTTTTGTTGTTGTTGTTTCTGGTTAGGCCAGTAAGAAGAATTTATTTGGGAAATGTGGGAAAGAACAGAGCTTGCTGAGAAATGGGAGAGCAAGGTGGACATACACACCAAGATTTGGTATGAGATCCTCTAGGCAAAGAGAGCCATACCGTGCTGTTCTGATTACTGTAGCTTTGTAATAAGTCTTAAAATTGGAAAGTGTGAGTTATCCAACTCCATTCTTTTTCAAGCTAGTTTTAGCTTTTCAGGGTCCCTTAACCTTCCATATAAATTTGATGATTGACTTTTCTATTTCTGCAGTGGAGGCTGTTGAAAAATTGATTGAAATTGCATTGATTCTGTAAATTTCTTTGGGTAAAATTGATATCTTAAGAATAGAATATTGGAGCTGGCTGTAGCCCAGTTGGTATGGCACCAGTTTACCACATGGGAGGCCCCAGGTTCGTTTTCTGGGGCCTCCTTGAATGGGCAGACCGCCTCGAGAAGGCAAGACAACAAGGGCAGGGCACACGCTGAGGGCAAAAGGCAATCCCCTGCAGGCAAAAAGGCAAGGCCCCGCCGGCAAAGGCAAGCCCCCACTCACAGATGGGCCGCCGTGAGCAGGTGGGCTGCAGCACTGGTGAGCTGACTTGGCAAGTTGCCCCAGCAGGGGGAGACAAGCAGACACAGAGGAACACAAAGAAAAATGAACACAGCAAGAACAAAGCAGAAGGGGCGGATGTATAATAAATAAAAAAAATAAAAAAAAAAGAATAGAATATTTAGTCTTCCAATCCATGAAGGCAGAATGCCCTTCCATTTATCTAGGTCTTCATTGATTCTTTTAGCAAAGTTTTGTAGATTTCTGGGACAAGTCCTTTACATATTTGGCTAAATTTATTCCTAGATATTTTATTCCTTTAGTTGCTAAGGTAAATGGAAAATTTTTCTTGATTTCCTCTTCAGATTGTTCTTTACTACTATATGGAAACACACATGATTATTTGCATGTTGTTCTTATACACAGCCACTTTGGTGGGTTTGATTATTAGTTCTAGTAGCTTTGTTATGGGTTTTTCAGGATTTTCTACATATAAGATCCTGTCATCTGCCAAAAGGGAAAGTATTATTTATTCCTTTCCAATATGGATGGCTTCAATTTTCCTTTCTTACCCAGTTTCTCTGGCCAGACATTCCAGCATGATTTTGAATACAAGGTGGGAGTGGGCACACTTGCCTCATTGCTGATCTTAAAGGGAAAGATTTCAGTCTTTCACCACTGGGTATAACATTATTTGTGAGTTTTTCATATGCCCTATATCATGTCGAACAAGCTTATTTCTATTTTAAGTTTTAAGTGTGTTTGTGTGTGCCTGTTTTATCAAGAAGAGGTGTTGGATTTTGTGAAATGTGTTTTCTACGATTGAGATAATTATTTTTCCCTTTATTCCTTTCATGTAGAGTATAACGTTAATTGATAGTTTGAAGTAGAACCTCCCTTGAATACCTAGCATAAAAATCACTTGATTTTTAAAAATAATTCTTTTAATAATTCTTTAAATGTATAATTCTGTTGGTTTCAGTTTGCTGGTATTTTGTTGAGCATTTCCCACCTATATTTATAGGAGTATTGGTCTATAATTTTGTATTATTGTAGAACCAACTGGCTTTGGTATTAGGATGGTTTTGGCTTCATAGAATTAATTAGGGAGTGTTCTTTCCTCTTCAATATTTTGGAGGTTTGAGTGGATTGGTATTCCTCTTGGAATGTTTGATAAAATTCACCAGTGAAGCCACCTGGTCATGGGCTTTCACTTGTTGGGAGGTTTTTGATTACTTGTTCAATATGTTTACATGTAATTGATCTGTTGAGCTCTTCTATTTCTTTTTGAATCAATACAGTTAATTAATTATTTGTAAGGTACCAAATAATGTTCCTTCTCATTTCCTTCTTTACATATTTTTTCAGGTATTTTCTGTATGGTTACCATGGGACTTAAATTTAATACCTTAAATCTATTACAATCACATTTGATTTGATGCCAACTTAAGTTCAACAGCATACACAGTCCATGTCCCTACATGCTTCCTTTCTCGACATTTTTTTGTACTTTTTACAAATTATTTCTTTATACAATGTATGCTGAAAACCATAGATTTGTCATTACTTTTTATGCTTTTGCATTTTTGAACATATATGAAGTAAAAAGTGGAGTTACATAGTAAGAAATGCATTACAGCAGTACTGGCATTTACTATTAACCATATGTTTACCTTTCCTGGAGGTCTTTGTGCTCTTTCTATCCACTGCCTGATGTCCATTCCTATCAATCTGAAGGACTCACTTCAGTACTGCTTGTCAGGCAGGTCTAGTGGTGGCGAACTGTCACAGGTTTTGTTTATCTGGGATTGTCTTAATCTCTCCCTCATCTTTGGTTTGTAATTGTTTACTTTTAGCACTTTAAATATTTCATCCCACTGCCTTCTTGACTCCATGGTGTCTGATGTGATATTGGCACTTAATCTTACTGTGACTCCCTTGTATATAACACATTGCTTTTCTCTTGCAGTTTTCAGAGCTCTCTCCTTGTCCTTGACATTTGACAGATTGACCACAATGTGTGTAGAAATGGTTCTCTTGATGTTTATCCTTTTTGGGTAATGTTGGGCTGCTTGAAGATGTTTATTCACATCTTTTGTTAAATTTGGGACATTTTCAACCATTATTTCTTTGCATATTCCTTCACCTCCGTTTTCTCTTTCTCCTTCTGTGACTCCAAAGTGAATATATTGGTATGTTTGATGGTATCCCACAGGTCTCTTAACTCTCTATTCACTTTATTTCATTCTTTTTTTTTCCTGATCCTCTACTGGTATCATTTCAATTGTCTTGTCATGGAGTTCACTGATTACTTCTTCTTCCAGTTTCTATGTGCTATTGAAACCTTGTAAGATATATTTAATTTCTGTTCTTTTGGTGTTCGACTCCAGTATTTCTGCTTAGTTACTTTTAAAAATGTCTATCATTTTGAGATTCTCACATTGTGCATTCATTGTTTTCCTGATATCCTTTAGTTCTTCTTTGTGTTTTCCTTTATCTCCTTGAGCATAATTAAATCAATTTTTAAAAGTTTTTGTCTGATACATCCATAGTCTGGTGTTCTTTGTTAATGGTTTCTGAACTTTAATCTTATTACTTTGAATGCTCATTATTTCCTATTTCTTTGTTTGTCTTTAATATTTGTTGTACACTTTATATTTTAATATTTTTAATATGTAAGTTCTGGGATTTAATTCTCTCCCCATACTGACTCTGCATTCCAGGAAATAGAAATGTGATCATTACATTTTTATCAGAAAAAAAATTTAACTACCAGATAAAATTTTCCCAGTTACTGAGTTAATAAGGTACTGAGCTAGGCTTTGAATTCAACCAATAGACTCCACGGCTTTTACTTTTCAGCTACAGTTTTGAAAACAATATTGTTATTATGTCATTATTGAAAAAGGAAAAAAGATGAAATAGACATTCAAAAATTCTCGTGTAGGAAAGTCATTCTGTGTATATAAGAAAACCTACTTTGTAATTTATCAATGACATTTTTTGTTTCAATCTATTATTGCCTTATATCTTAGGATACCTCAGGCATATGAATTGGCATATATTTCAAGAAAAATTAGTTATTGCCAATATTAACTTAAGAATCATGTGATTAAGAAGTAAGTCTTATAAAAACCACATCATGTATCTAAGATCAAATATAGTGTATATGCATTATTTATTTTAATGTTTCATACTATCACTCTCTTTCATTAATAAGGTTAATCAGGGAATGGTTAAGGACTAAAATGAAAGAGTTTCTAGGGGCTGTCTGTAGCCCAGGGGATGGGGTGCTGGTTCACCACATGGGAGGACCCGGGTTCGGCTCCCGGGGTCCTCTCCGAGCAGGCAGACCGCCTTGAGAGGGAAAGCCACTGTGGGCAGGGAAGAGCTGCCGTGGGCAGGGCAAAAAGCCACCATGGACAGGGCAAAGCTGCCACGGGCAGGGCAGGTAGCCTGTGAACAGAGCAGAGCCACCTGTGAACAGAGCAGAGCCGCCTGCGAGCAGGGCAGGCCACCTGCGTGGTGAGCTGACTTGGCACATTGCCACAATGGGGGGAGACAAAGCAGACACAGAAGAACACAAAAATGAACACAGAAAGAACAAGCAGAAAGGGGGGGGTATGTAACAAAAAAAATGAGAGACTTTCTTTTTGGAATGTTGTAAATGTTTTGGTAATGGGTGAATTGCCTTTGTACCTTTGTTGACAATATGTGGTGGTTTTTTTTACATGTATATCTCTTTCTGGGGTCTTTATTCTATTTTATTGGTCTAATTGTCTATATTTATACCAAATACTGTGCTGTTTTGATTTTCCTGGCTTTATAACATGCCTTGAAATCAGGTAGAATTAGTCCTCAGATGGAGAAGTCACTTGTTCTTCTTTCTCAAAGTTGGTTTAGCTATTCTAGGTTGTTTGTATTTCTGTAAGGATTTTAGACTATGTCAATTTCTGAAAAACAAAATTAAAAATGGCTCCTAGGATTTGGATTGGAATTCCACTTAATCTATATTTTTGTACAACCATAATATTCTTCAGCCTTGATATGAGATGCTATTATGTTGATTGGAAACAGGCTTATACTTTTGGGCCTTAACTTTTAAGATTTGTTAGAAGGACCAGTCCAGCATTTATTCTAGGTATAATTTTTCCCATTACTGAGGAAAATTCTGAGAACTCTATCAACATTGTTCTATGAATTAAGAGGTCTTCAAGTCTCCTTTTTCTACACAAATATATATATATAGTTATGTTATATCTACATATTCATGGTATATCACAGATACATAATATATTGTATCCATAATTCAATGATTATAAACTGATTTCTTCATCTACCTCCTGTTTAGATGATGTTTTAATTCTGGATGTTTCTTTAATAAGAGATCATGGGAACTACTTTATAAATTTTAGAATGTTAAAAAAAGTTGGTTTCCATCATATTATAATGAAAGTTTAACTGAATGAAAAATTATTGGAATAGACATTCTTTCCTTCAAGAGTCTGTAGGCACTGCTTCATAGCTTCATAGACTTCTAGTTTGGAAGTCTGACATCATCAGGGTTTTTCATTGGATAATCGTGATGTTAATCAATAATTTCCAATTTTAACTAAAACCCTGTATGCACTTTCTATATGTACATTCATATGGTATTTATTTCAGAAAAATCCATATATAAATGCTTAAATGCATTTTCTATTTAGCTATATTTCCATCCACCTGCTTTTTTATTTATCTATCTGTTCATCTATTACTATTATTTTAGCTTAGTTTATCTTCAGTGACTCTTTCTTAGTTTGCTCTCCTTTATCTGATTTTCATATCTGTCATTTTTGTTAAAACCATTTTAACTTTATGATCTTTCCCATTTGATCTTGGTTGAGTTAATCTATTATGTTCTCAATAGCTACCTTCAAAGTTTCAGCAGTATTTTTTATCATCCTTTCCCCCCTTCTCCAAATTCTGTCACCTTATATATAATCTCATTTTGAATATGACATTTTTCCTTGAATTGTATCTCTGAAATCAACTCTCAGATTTTGTTTTACTTTGTTTCAGCTGGTTTCTGCATTGTTTTAAAATTTACAATGATAAGTTTAATCACAATTGTTATCAGTTCCAAAAATTTCCTAGTAAATGTTTTTAAGGTACCAAATTTTTCCTAATTCCTTACTCATTTTTTTCTTATGGTACTTTTGTATAAATCCTATGCTAATTCTTATTTGCTTACTACTTACTGTGAAATGAGGTAAATCCATATTAGACAAGCTATTTGAAGGAGATTACTTTAGGGAATTAGCCAAAGCTGATTTCCAGGCTGGCAAAAATTCTCCCTAATTTACAATAAAGTTCTTTCAAACACAAATTTTTCTGAATATGCTGTTTAGCCTTTGCTGTATTCAACCAATAGGGATTGGCATCTGTAGGGTTATTCACAGTATAAAATATTTATCTTTCTCTCTTCTTCACTGGGAGACTCTTTCCTGGAAACCATGTAGGAGTGTGCAACTTCTTGTTCATTTTTGTAAGTTATCTTGCTTATTCTCTGTGACAGGCTTGATCCAGGAAAGTTCTTAATAATTCCATACACCCTTTTCCTATTGTTCCAAGAAATGTTTGGCTTCTGTATCTGAGCATGACACCTACATTTGGAGAACACTATTTTACCAGCTTTCCCTTTCAATATTTGTCTGTGTGCAACTTTAGTTTTATTGAATTTGGCAGTGCTTCCTTGTATATTGCTACTTGAAATTATAGATGTCTTCTAGTTCTCAAGAAGAAAGTGCCATTTGTCTTATTATTTCTTTGCTATTCAAGGACGATATTTTACGTTGAAGTGCACAATACTGTCTTTACTAAAACCATATTCTCTCTTTCATCTTTATTTATTTTAGATGATTGTTTCTCAGACAGGGATCTTCTAAGGCTTATTGCATTGCTGGAGAATCATGAATTAATTGATTTCTTCTACTAGGTCAAAAAAAGATCTTTTGGTTAGGATAAATTACAGTAACAGAAGGGACCTCTCCACTCCTCATGTATAAGAAGTAATTAAAACTTTAGCTATATAATGAAAACTTACATTCTCTGGAACTTTAATATAGTGGTTGCTGTTCAAATTTTATCCTGATCTCTGGGGAATTATGTTTTTATAAAGAATGAACTACTGAGTTAATTAAAAAATACAACTGGAATTCTGGAGTTAAGGTTATTACTAAAGCAATTTAGACAAGATAAAAAATAACAAAATCTATTATTTATTGAACACTTATTATGTGTACTATGTGTACTATTCTATGACCTTGACAAGGAAAAGGTTTATTTTCATTTAACCTATGAGGAATGTATTTTAATTATCCCAAAATTACAGATGACAGAACTAAGATTTAGTTAAATTATTTAACTTGACTAAGGGACAGGTTTAATAAATGGCAAAACAAGATATGTAGTCAACCACTGCTAAAAATTGTCATATGGCAAAAGGCATTTTAAATATCTTTACTCATTTGCTCTTTCACCCATTTATTTACTCATCAAATATGTAAGTATGTACTAAATGCTAGGCAATGTGTTACGTCTTAGGATCGTGGCAGAAAAACAAAATCAGAAACAACAATCCTTTTTGAATTCACAGTTGAGATGAGAAGATATTCATTAATCAAACAATAGCAAAATACATGAAAAATAGCAACTGTGGTGACTTTAGTAAAAGGGAAGTGCATAGTTTGCAGGAGTATGTAGCATAGGATCTTGTGTGTTCTGCTGGGCCATTGATAATGTGGACAAAAACTTTAGAATGGAATGTGAAGGATAAATATAGAATAAGTAGAGAAAGGAATTGAGAAGAAAGTTCCAGGATAAAGAAAAGCAAGACATATATAAAAGGGTAGGAGCATAACAATTAAAATTTCAATTTATCTAGAATACAGAACAAGGAAGAGAAGATGGTGGATGTGGCAGTTTGATATTATTTTTGACAACATGGATGAACCTGGAGGACATTATGTGGAGTGAAGCAAGCCAGACACAAAAGGACAAATACTGTACGAATGTGTTTCTATGAATCAAATATATTGTGTAACATATTGTTTGATTCAAAAGAATTTTTTATGTACCCAGTACATTTAATTGAGAATTGTATATATTTATTCATCTGTGTTTACTTTTTAGTTTTTAATTGTTTATACTTTCAATTATTAAATGTATAAAATAAAGTAAAAAAAAAAAAAAGAAAAAGATTATGTTTTTAAATTAATCTAGTCCCCTGAGTGTGATACCCTTTGATTGCATTAAATTCGGTTGAGGGGACTTTGACCTCACTATTTGATAAGATTTATTTAGAGCTTTTGATTGGACTACCTCAGTGAGGGATGACTCAGACTGAGCCCCTGTCCCCTAGATGGGGCTGATATAAATGGACTCAAAAGGACAGAGAGACACAGGAAGAGACAGCTCTGTCATTTTCAAACTTGCCATGTGACAGATAGGAGAGGTTCAAGCAGCTGAGGCTCAGGAGAGATGAGTCATTTGCCTGATAGCTTGCAGCTACAATCAGGAGGAAAGTGGAGCAGCTGAGCCTGAGAGAAGAGGCCTGGCACCAAACCATATGCCTGGTTGCCCCCAGCCAAGCTCCAGGAGATGTACACACTGGAGGCGAAGGCAGGGACAAATCAGAGATCACCTGCCATCTTGCTTCAACACATGGCAGCTGGCTGTATGAGAATACTTCTCACAGTGCCTTGATCTGGACTTTTTACGGCCTTGGAAACAAAAGCTTTTACCCCAAATAAATCCCCTTTATAAAAGCCAACACATTTCTTGTACTTTGTATTGGTAGCCATTTGGCAAACTAAAACAGTGGCTGATATGGCCAGAGAGGTTATAAGGATCAGACCCAGGGATGCTCTGTGACTGATATTAAGCATTCCCGTTTCTGTCATAACAGCATACTGAATATTGAAAGTTTTAAAAAGTTGAAAAAAATAAGATTATCCTGGATGAATATGAATAACATCTTTTTAAACAAATTTTATTGATACATATTAATAAAGCATACAATTTATCCAAAGTGTACAATCAATGGTATTTGGTATATTCACATAGTTGTGCTTTCATCACTTCAATCATTATTAAAACACTTTCATTATTTCAATAATAATAATAATGAAACAGACAAACAAATAAACCAGAAAATTCCTCACCTCTCAATCTCTCTGTTTCCCCTGCTGTACATAGCTGCCATTTCTGGATATATTTGCATAATTGTGTATTTGTTTATTAAGCACTTTCATTGAGGTATATTCATATACATATGATGTATCCAAAGTGAATAATAAATGGCTTTTTTTAGCTGTTAAAAAGTCCTTTATTGTAAAATTGTAAAATAAATAAAAATAGATAAAAAGAAATTACAAATTTTAAAAGAGTGCAAGGCGAGGTTAGATTTAATATAATCAATTATAAAAAATAGATAGCATAGCAACATATCTTTATAAATGTAAATAATAATTCAAATATTATAGAAATTAATTATAACATGATTTTAATTTTTATATTACAGTTTTAACTATTGGACATAATAATCTCTAAGAATGACATAATTGTTTCTATATAATCAAATTCCTATTTGGGAATTCTTCACATCTTATTGGAAAGAATTATAGCAGATATTTTGCAACTCATAATTTTATGAGGCAGAAAAACTAAAAACTAAAAATCTTGTTACTGAATTGTTATTGACACAAATAGATTATTTTAATTAAAGAGTGTGAATAAGAAAGGTTAAAGAAAAATGAAGTATCCAAAAATATATCTCTTCTCAATTAAAAGCAAGTATTTATTTTGTGTGAAAAGAAAATTACAGAATACTGATCATAAGAACAATTTTCCAGTTGCATTGAGCAATTATTGTTCATACACTATAATGTTATTTTACATTTATCTGGTTTATGACAGTTCTTTTTTTGTTATTATTTGCATGGAATAACTTTTTCCATCCTTTCACTTTTAACCTGGTTGTGATCTTACATCTGATTTGGGTCTCTTGTAGATAACATATAGAAGACTCATATTTTCTTTTATTAGTTCTATCAGCCTATGTCTTTTGATTAAGGAGTTCAATCCATTAACATTCAGTGATATTACTGTAAAGGCATTACTTACTTCATTCGTTCTGTCCTTTGGTTTTCTGTTGCCATACTCTTCTACTGTCTCTATACTTATTCTTTAGTTTACCCTTCCTAATAATCTTCATTTCTAAACTCTTCCCCAATTCTCTCACCCCTGTTTTTTTCCCTTTAGCCTGCAAACCCCCCTGTAGAATTTCTTGTAAATCTAGTCTTTTGGTAACATATTCTGTCAGTTTTTGTTTGTCTTTGAAGACTTCAAACCACCCTCATTTTTGAAGGACAGTTTTGCTGGATACAGAATTCTTGGCTGGTAGTTTTTCTCTTTCAGTACCTGTTTCAGTCAGCCACAGCCGTGCCTTTTGAAATATACCAAGATTGGTCGGTCTCTATAAAGGGTATTTATTTGGGGTAGAAACTTACAGTTACCAGTCCACAAAGCATAAAGTTCTTCCCTCACCAAAGTCCACGTGCTGGAGCAAGACAGCTGCCGACGTTTCCAGTGTTCAGGCTTCGGGTTCCTCTGTGCCCAGGGCTATGTTTCTCTCCGGGCTTAGCTTCTGTTTCCTCCACAAGTTCAGCTGTAGACCATGAGGCTCTCTATGTGTTGCATCTCTCCACAAGGCCAGCTGTAGACTATGGGGCGAACGGCTCACTCCAACATCAGAACTGTTTCTCAAATCTGCTTCTCCAAATCGCTGTCTTGCTTTTTAAACTTGAGACCACACCCACCAAGGGGTGGGGCTCAATGCCCTACTCACTGCAGCCCAGTCAACGCCCTAATCATAAACCAATCATACCCAGATGAACAGATGAGTTTACAAGCATAATCCAATTTATATTTTTGGAGTTCATAATTACATAAAACTGCCAAACCATTACAGTAACTTAAATACATCATATCACTTTCTTTTCTCCTCCATGGTTTCTGATGGGAGGTTGGCACTTAATCTTATTGAGTTTCCCTTGTATGTGATATTTTGCTTTTATCTTGCTGCTTTCAGAATCCTCTTTTTATCTCTGATATTTTTCATCCTGAGTAGTAGGTGTTTTGAGTTATGTCTATTCAGATTTATTCTGTTTGGGGTCCTTCTTGGATATTGATATTTATGTCCTTCACAAGGGTTGGGAAGTTTTCTGTCATTATTTCCTCAAATAATCTTTCTGCCTATTTTCTATTCTCTTCTCCTTCTGGGACACCAATATTGCAAATGTTTGTGTTTCACATTGTCATACAATTCTCTGAGACTCTTCAATTTTTTCCATTCTCTTCTCTTTCTGTTCTCCTGTCTTTTCCAGTTCAGATGTACTGTCTTTGAAATCACTAATTCTGCCTTCAAGCAGATCAAATCTGCTCTTATTTGCTTCTAATGTATTTTTAATCTCATCCATTGTGTCTTTCATTCCCATAAGGTCTGTTACTTTTCTCTGCAGGCTTTCAAATTGTTCTTTATGCTCTACCAGTGTCATCTTCTTATCTTTTATTTCTTTAGTCATTTTTTTAATATTCTCTGAAGTTATTTAGGAGAATTGTGTGATTATCACTGGTTAATTGTATTAAATCCTGTATCTCTTCAAGATATTTGGTTTGTTCTTTTGGTTGAGCCATCTCTTCCTGTTTCCTAGTATGGCTTGTAATTTTCTTGCTGATGTCTATGCATCTGAATATGTTGGTGAATTTACTCTGATGGCCAATTTCTCTCTCTTGTCTATTTTTTTCACAGCTCTTCTTTGATATTTCTTTCAACTTATTCTCAGTCTTTAAAATTGCTCAGCTTAAATTTTCAAAATTGGGCCAAGGACTCACTAGAGGGGCACAGATTTTCTCCCAGGGATTGGATACAGAGAGAGAACAGTTTTTGTTCATGCAATTTCCAGACCAGCCAGCAGATGGTGGTAGTCAGTACACCTTTCCTGTGTTCCTGTGTTGCATCTCCAGATTGGAGATTCAAAGCCAGCTCTGCTGGCTGAATTCACTGAAGAAGAGCATCCCAACCTCCCCTCCTTTTTCCCTTGAAACAACTGACAGGAAGAAAGATGCCAGTTTCTCTCTCAGTGGGCTGCAGGGAGCAAGGTGTTTTATCCCAGCTTAATATTTTGGGGATGGGGGAGGGGAGCCCTTCCTGGTTGCCACAGGGGCTTGGTAACACAGATGTATAACACTGTTCTGGTCTGCTGACCCCCAAAACAGGTCCCTCAGACAGATTTTGGCTCTTTCTCTATTGTTTTTTTGAAAGCATTCAGCTCTGCCTGTTAATCCATCACCATCTTCCCACAATCCATGAATAACTTTTTAAAGGTAGGAACTGTTTAAAGACAAATTTAGTATTATAGTTGAGAGATGATGATTGCTTGGACTTGAAAGGGGAAAATGTAGATACAATTAACCTGAATAGGGAAATATATAGGATGCTAAAATGAAAGGTGCTGGTGATTGATATTCTGTGATATGATAAGAATATGGGTCATTGAGGATTACTTTCAAGTTTTGCCTGGTGAAACCTAATGAAAGGTAGTGTCATGAAAATATCACTGCTAACTATGGTCCAAAGCTTACATTTGGTGTTTTTTTTTTACACAAGCCACCCTATTATTAACACCATGTAGTAGTATTGTACATTTGTCATAGTTCATGAGAGAACGCGCATATATTTGTACTGTTAACCACAGTCCATCATCCACCACATGATTCACTCTATTATACAGTCCCATGCCTTATATACTGCATCCAAAGTGTGCACTCAGTGGCTCTCAGAGTTGTGAGTTTTCATTACAGAGTTGTGCTGTCATTACCCCTGTCAATTTTAGGACATTTTCCTTACTCCAATAGAAAAAAATCCCATACCCTCCTATTATTGACCCTTAGCATTAATATAGTACCATTTTTGCCATTGATGCAAGAATACTACAATATTGCTGTTAACTATAGTCCTTAAGTTATGTTAATTGTATTTTTCTCATGTATCACCAAATTCTTAAAACCTCATAATAGTGACACTTGTTTGTTCTAGTTCAGTGGAAAACATTCTTGTATTTATACTTGTATTTTTATGATTAATCCTAATCTACCACCATGTTCACTATGTTATTCAGTCTCTAGATTATTCTCTTGCTTTATTTCAATTGACATTTATGCCCCTAGACTGCTCCTTTCAGCCACAATCAAATTTATAAATCAGCAGTGTTAGTTATACTCAAATAATGTGTTACCGTCATTTATCTATCCATTTCCACACATTTACAACCAAACTAATTAAAAATTCTATATAAATTAAGCATCAGTACACCTTCTTAGCCCTCATCTTATCTCCTAGTAACCTATACTCTGGAATTTAACTCCTGGCATTTACTCACAGTATTTAGTTCCTATTAGTGAGACCACACAATATTTTCCCTTTTGTGTCTGGATTATTTTACTCAACATAATGTCCTCAATGTTCATACATGTTGTCATATGCATCCCACTTTCATTTCTTCTTACAGCAGCATATTATTCCATTGTATTATTTATGACTTTTTGTTTATCCATTCATCGCTTGATGGCCATGGGTTGTTTCAATCGTTTGGCAATTGTGAATAATGCCACTATGAACATCGGTGTGCAATTGTAGACAATTGCTTTTTGAAAAATATGGCAGTAGAGGAAAGAAATGAATAAGACTGTAGCTGGATAGAATGTAAACATGAGATGGAGAGAGGCCTTTAATTTTTTGTTTTGTTTTGTTTTTCCTTCCTTCCTCTCTCCCTCCCTCCCTCTTTCTTTCTTTCTTTCTTTCTTTCTTTCTTTCTTTCTTTCTTTCTTTCTTTCTTTCTTTCTTTCTTTCTTTCTTTCTTCTTTCTTTCTTTCTTTCTTTCTTTCTTCTTTCTTTCTTTCTTTCTTTCTTTCTTTCTTTCTTTCTTTCTTTCTTCTTTTCTTTCTTTCTTTCT
>PVKH010006415.1:0-21071 GCA_004027955.1 Chaetophractus vellerosus | reverse complement strand
GAGCCCATTCCAGATGGCTTTAGAAGTAAATTCTACCAAACAGTCCAGAAAGAACTAACACCAATCCTTCTTGAACTCCTCCAAAAAATAGCAGTAGAGGGAACATTGCCTAATTCATTCTATGATGCCACCATCACCCTAATACCAAAACCAAAGATACCACAAGAAAGGAAAACTATAGACCAATTTCTCTAATGAATCTAAATGCTAAAATCCTCAACAATATTCTTTCAAACCATAATCAAACAACACATCAAACAAATTATATACCATGACTAAGTGGGTGTCATCCCTGGTATGCAAGGATGATTCAACATAAGAAAATCAATCAATGTAATACAGCATATAAACAGATTGAAAGAAAAAAAGCACATGACCATCTCTATGGATGCAGAAAAAAGCATTTGATAAAATACAGTACACTTTCCTGAAAAAAAAAAAAAACTACAAAAGATAGGAATAGAAGGAAACTTCCTCAACATGATAAAGGGTATATATGAAAAACGGACAGCTAACATCATATTCAATGGTGAAATCCTAAAATCTTTCCCTCTAAGAACAGGAACAAGAGAAGGATGGCAACTTTCACCACTTCTATTTAATATAGTGTTAGAAATACTTGCTCAAGCACTTATGCAAGAAAAAGATATAAAAGGCATCCAAATTGGAAAAGAAGAAATAAATATTTCACTATTTGCAGATGACATGATCCTATACACAGAAAGCCCTAAGAAATCTACAACAAAGCTTCTAGAGCTTATAAATGAGTTCAGTAAATTTGCAGGTTATAAGATCAATGTGCAAAAATCAGTGGCATTTCTGTATATCAATAATGAGCAATCCGAGCTGGAAATCTAGAAAAAATCCCTTTTACAATAACAACTAAAAGAATCAAATATCTAGGAAGGAATTTAACTAAAGATGTAAATGACTTGTATGCAGAAATTTACAAAACACTGTTAGAGGAAATCAAAGAAGAAATGAATAAATGGAAGAATATTCCCTGTTAATGGATAGGAAGACTAAACATCATTAAGACATCCTACCCAAACTGATCTACAGATTTAAAGCAATTCCAATAAAAATCACCACAGTGGTTTTTACTGAATTGGAAAAACTATGATATTTATTTGGAAGGGCAAGAGGTCCCAAATAGCCAAAGACATATTGAAAAAGAAAAATGAAATTGGAGGAATCACATTATCTGACTTTAAAACATACTATAAAGCTACAGTGGTCAAAACTGCATGGTATTGGCACAAGTATAGACATAGTGACCAATGGAACTGAACTGAGAGTTCTGATATAGATCCTTACAAATACAGGCAACTGACATTCAACAAGGCCATCAAGCCCATTCAACTGGGGGAGAATGGCCTCTTCAACAAATGGTGCTTATAGAACTTGATATCCATGTCCAAAAGAACTATATATATAGTTCTTTATATATGTATATTTATATATATATTTCTCTTCAACCTTTTGTTTTCCAGGAGTTTCTAATTGCCTTTCTTTTCTTTAACATTATCTGCTTTTTATCACATCCTTAATGTGTTCCAGCTTTTTGCACTTTCCCATCTGAGGGCCTTGCTGCTGGGCACCATCCTTCTGTCTCCAACTAGAGTGAAGTCTCCCTAGGCCTGGGGTGGAGCCAGCCTCCTTACTGAGAGTTTCTAATTGCTTCACTGGGTTTGCCCAGCTGTATCCTGAATTGCAATCTCATTCTTTCAACATTTTTTTTTTTTAAGCTAGATAATGTCTTCAATGAACTTTGCAAGATAAGGTGCCTGGGAGATAAAATTTGAGTTCTTATTTGTCCTCACAGTTGATTGAAAATTTGGCAGGAACAGAATTTAGGCTTTAAATTACTCTTCCCCTCAGCAACTTGAAGGTATTGAATCATTATTTTGTTGCTTCCAGTGTTGTGATGGTGTATCAGATATCTTTCTGGGGTTTATTCCTTTGCAGACAATTTATTTTTTTTTTTTGAGAGAGAGATTTTAGGTTCTTTTTATTTTTACTCTTGGTGTTCTGAAATATCACAATAATGATCCTGGGAGTGGGTCTTTTTAATTCCTCTTCCTGTAAAGTCTTTCAATTTAAATAAGGTCTCCTTTAAGCCCTGGGCATTTCCTGTACCATTTCTTTGATAAATTTCTTTGATAATTCCCTTCTTCTGTATTCTCAGTCCTATCTTTAGAACACAAATATTGTTTAAATGTTGGAGTCCCTCAACCAATACCCCATTTTCTTATATTTTCCTCATTTTAATATTTTTATTGTGTATTTATCCTCTCCTTTTTTATCATGCTTTTGCAGATATTTCTTAAACTCTATAGTTCAACAATCCTATTGAATTATTTATTTTGATATTTGTGTTTTAAGTTTCAAAAGCTCTTTCCAGATGTAGAATTTTCCTTCTAATAGACCATATTACCATTGGGGATTAAAAATTGTCCCTCACAAAAGGCATGTTGAGGTTCCAACCCCTGGCCCTGTGGGTGTGAACCCATTTATAAATAGAAACTTTGAAGAAGGTATTAGTTAAGATTTGCCTAAACTGAATGTAGGTGGGCCTTGATCCAATATGGCTAAGTCATTATTAACAATGGAAAATGGACAAGAAAGAAGCCTCAGGGAGCAGCCAGAAGCTGGAGGTTAATGAAATCCAGAAGAAAAAGAAGAATATGCTGCCATATGCATTGTCAAGTGATAAAAAAGTCAGGGATCCCAAAGATTGACAGCCAGCCAGAAGATACTGTCCTGGGCAGGAAGTGCACATTCTAGCCTCTGGAACTCAGAGCCAATAAATTCTGCTGCTAAGCCCACCCACTGTAGGATATTTGTTTTAGCAGCCAGGAAACTTATGCATTACCACTTTGTGGATATACTTTGTTCTCTGAGGATGCTAATTATAAATTTTTAAAAAATATGCATCACTGGCTGAAAAGTTCCTATTGAAGCTGGATTCTGGTCTTAGCTTGTACAGAGAAGGACCCAGTGCCAAAAAGAGAATGTTGCTATGGCCTTGCTCATCAGGAAATGATTTTCCATCTTTTCCTGTTGGTCTTTCAACTGTCCACTTTCTTTCACCATTGGAGATTCATGTTTGCCTGTCCATATTTATCAGTGAGGCTGAGCTGGTGCACTTGTCTGTGAATGGGGACAGTCAATGTGGACTTCAAGCTGGGATGAGGGGAGCTGGTCTTCACACTGGAGACCAGCAAATGTGGGTAGTGGTTCTGTTAGCTTCCTTGTTCCTCCAAAATCATTCTCACCAGGCTTGTAGTATTCACTATCCAGGATTTCTTGCTGAATCCTCAAGCACTGGTATGTGTACAGACACTTGGCTCATGTTTTTCTTCTGGCTGCTAAAGCAAATAAAGCATTGGGTTGGCTTAAAAACAGGAATTTATATGCTCATTTTCTTTTGTTGAGGATAATTCCAAAGTCAAGGAATCACCAAGGGGATGCTTCCTCCCAGAAGACTGTGACATTCTGGCACTGGCTGCCAGCAATCCTTGGTCCTTGACTTTTCTGTCCATTGCAAATCACATATCAGCCTTTCCTGGTTTCTCTTCCAACTTCAGTTGACTTTCAGCTTCTGGCCACTCCCTCAGGTTTTTCCCTCTCTTGGCCTTCCCTATAAGGCCCTCTGTAATAGGACTAAGACCCATTTGGATTCAGCTGGGCCATACCTTAACTGATGCAAACAAATCAACTGGAATTCACAACTCCTAACCACCACAGAGAGTTACCCTGCTCTTGCCCCATTTGCCCTCTGCCTTCTTCCCCAGATGTCCATTAGCCATGGGCCTTCCATGTGCTTCTTGGGTCTGCAGAACTGTGGACATCTCACACATGCCAGTCACCTCACCCCCAACCTTCTACACCATCATTGTTCTGGGCTCATGGCTATGTACTTTTCTTTCTCCTGGAAGGAGAAGGTCTATCAGGTTGATTTACTATGTTTGAAATAGAGATGATCAAATTAACATTTAAACTACATTTCTTTGGCCTGAGAGGGTTTTTAAATTTTTTCAGGGAAGAGAAAATAGAGTCTTATACCACATGGCCACAAAGTTTCATGTGATTGACACATCCTGCCCAGCTGGCCAAAGGATTTACTTGGTCATTCTGTGGGTATGAATGTGGTACAGGTTTCAGGTCCAGCCAGGCAGCCATCATTTTTGGTTTGAGATCTAGAGACACTTTTTTTTCCTTACAACATTGTAGCCTCATGGCAGAAATTAATCTAGCTTCTCAACCAACTTCTCTCCTAAGTTTCTCTCCACCCCAAACTGTTCAGATAAAAGGCAGCTTGTTTTTAGGAATGAAAGATATTCTCCAAAGCATTGTGTGTATAGAAAAATTCAACAAGGCAAGATTTGGTAGTGATTCCTTATACTTAGTGAGAACTAGGTAAGTGCAAATGCAAAAAGCCAAATATAAAACCCAATTTCACAGGTCAAATGAAAAGGGCAAAAAGTGGACAGCACAGCCACTGAAGAACCAGCCACAGAAGAAGCCTGTGATGTCCCAAGTTATACATTCTTCATGGTAGGTGAGAGTGGGGTACAGAATCTAACATTTAGTCATCAGGACCAGGGGCTGGTAGGAGGTCTGGAATTTGACCTAATCACACCTGTGACAAAGCAAAATTTGAAGCCTGCAAAATCTAACTTTGTTTTGATCTCTGGAAGCAAAGACCAACATAAGAAAGAGAGTGGAGAAGCTGGTATGGTCATGCCTTTCTCAGCAATGCTGAGGCCTTCGTAGGGGTTGCAGACAGTTCCTGTGGAAGGGCAACTGCCTGCATTCATGCTGCCACCTACCTCTCTTCTTTCATGTCCTGATCACACCCACAGGACTTTGTGTTGATTGAGATGGTTCGGTGGCACAAACAAAGAGGTGTCAGACAGGTTGATGAGATGAACAATGGGCTGTAGCTCACTCAGGCATACACAGAGCCAAGTGGCTGCTTGCTTAGCCCTTTTATTGGTGTTAGAGCTATAATTAACTTTTGTGTATCTAAGCATGAATTTTTTCTGCCTAAACTAGATTAAGGTTCTTGTTTTTATTAGCATACTTCCTCTTAATCCTAACATTCTATTCTGTCCCCAGCTCTATCTTAAATCAGTTACTCTCTGTGCTTGTTTAGTCCAAGGAACTGTTTTCAGTTCCCAGACCTTAGTTCAAGGAACTGTTTTCAGTTCCAAGACCTTGGTTCAAGGAACTGTTTTCACTTCCAAGACCTTGTCCCCGTTTTCGGGTTCAGCACACACACTCTTCATCTTCTTTTTCTGCCTTCATCTCCCCCTTTTTTATTTTATAGATAAGTAAAGTATTGTATCACATAGGAACCACTTAGAGAAATAATTAAGTCAGTTCCTTTACAATGATGATACAAGGTGACACCTTGCCACCCTTGTCTTCTTCCTTTGGCTCTTGTGACTGTGCCTGTCTTAGGTTGTCCTCCTCTGAGAATCTTACCCATCATTGGCCACCAGCCAAGCTTTTGAGCTCTTACAAGGAAGGCAATTTCATTTATATTTTATACTTCTTCAGGTTCCTTATGTGGATGCTCTTATGTAATTAATTAGTAGTGAATTCATGGGGTTGTTAGTATACTACTTTCTACTACAAATAATGTAAAATTAGCTTTTCATGGCTAAGTTGTTTAACATAAATGCATTTATCTGATTCAATTTTTCATTTTTTCTATGAATATATAATCTACCCTTGAAAATACAAACAATTAAAATGCATAAAACAAAAATTCCTAATCCAATCTAAAATGATATTTGAATTGTTTTTTGTTTCCACCAGTGAAACAGATTGACATTATTTAAATTTTCAGGCAATTCATTCCAAAATTCTGCACCAGAGGTTTCTTTCAATTCATTTTGAGACCTGCTCAATACTTTCTTTTGAAATTCTAAAATATCTAAAAAAATATTATGCTTTTATCCGATCAAATGATTTTTTACCACTTCGTAAGAATGCTCACTATTATTATAAGGCAAAGGGGTAATACAAAGAGAACTTTCATTCCAATCACATTTAAAAGTTCTTAACAAGTTTAAATTATATATTTGATTACCCAAATGTATAATAGTTGTTTCAAGATCATACATATGATTATTCAGTTCCATATCAATGTGAGACTGACTATGCCACATCTCACTTGAATTTTTATGCCAGCCTTTAACACATTGAATCTGGACTCCTTGATACAGGGCTGTGCCAGTAACAGCAGTGGCCATTATAATGCCAATCAGCCCCAAAATTCCTGCTATTAAAAGTCTAATCGGTCTTTTAGTTCTTTTCAAATAATGGTAGAGGAAGTGCCACAGCAACTGGGATTCTGGCGACTGCTGCCAATGTCTGGTCATCTGGACTGGTAGACATAGTCCATTTCTTCTTGCTACAAAAAGAGTTTGATTTTCCTGCAAATATGAATTCTTAAGACATGTAAATAAATAGCAATTGGAGAAGCTAATGTCCCTTTCACCAGAAGTTACTTTTTCAATGATAAAAGCTATAGGATCTCATACACATACTGTAAGGAATTCAGTTGATTTTCTTTTTAAATTGGTAATATTAGCCTTATTGCCTTGCCATTCAAATATTGGGCCAGTTCCCAAAAATGATCTCCACAAATAATTCTGAGTTTTGTTAAGTTTAGTGTCCCATGGTTGTAGGATAAATGTTCCTTGATTTATCCAATTTATTGAGCTGTTAGTAGATGCTGTATTACCAAAAGTCCAGAAATAAGGATTACTGTGATTAGTGGTTATGGTTGAATTTCTAATGAACCAAGATGTGGTTGTGTTTTTAAGAGGCTTTGGCATCCCTATAAGGGCCCAATCCTTTACAATTTCATAGGAATCATTAAAAAACACAACCTCTGTAAAACCATGACAAACATGCCATTTGTCATTTAGTAATCTGTTTTGAGAGGGACATGTAAGATTTACCATATTCTCTGATTTATATGGTAAAGAAGGGAAAATGAGAATATAATTTCGAGTTTGATTTTTCTTTTTAAAACCATGGTGCGATTCTGAGGCTGCGTACATGCAGGGTCAAGTCCAATACTAAGAGAGCAGTTTATAAAAGGTAAAGCTAAATTTTCTATAAATTTCCCTTCCTCCTCAGGTTATAGAGGAAGGTGAGAATCAATGGGCTCAGGAAAATAAAAAGACTGATTAATATAAACAGGGTAGGATTTGTCCCACCAGGTCAATAATTCCAAAAGAGGTGGATTAGTAATATAAGCCCAATATGTATAATTATGTGAAGGTGCATTACTTACTGCTGTGGTGGTCAAGGTAAGCATAGCAAGGAATAACTCTGTTAGAGGGATATTTTGCCTTTAGAAGTTACCATCTTTTCTGCTTTTTGTGTCAGCTTTTTCAGCTGACCCCAGGTGGGAGTAGAAGACTGCTTGGGTGACTCTGCTAAATGCTGCTCCTTATCATTTCAACTTCTCTTTTTGTTCATGTCTAGGTTTCAGGCATCTAGATGGGATCCAAAGCTCATCTCCTTTATCTGGAATGATAAGGGCAAAACCACAAACCCCTATCCTAGCTTCTGCCTTTTCCCATTGATTATTATTTTCATTATTCCAATAAACTGGTTGTCTAATATCTGTTCATGTACTTTTGCCTGATTTTTGCCAGAAACGTTGTGCTGCTGATGTATCTGATTCTGACCTTCAGTTTAGGAAATTTTTCATAAATAATGGCTGATATAATCATTCTCACACCTCACCATTTCCCCCTTTTTGTTTTTGTGACATTAATTTTAGTAAATGATTACTTTTTTCAACAATAGCTTGAACCTTGGGGTTATTTGCTTAGGTAAGAGAATTTTGGAGATGTTTATAGAGTTGTGTTAAAAGTGTTTTTGAGGGGGCTGCAATGAGGTTAAGTACATGTTTGTGGGAAGGTAGAATGAGTAGGGCATAAAGCCTTAAAGACATAATATTAACACATGGTGGGTTTCTTGAACATTTTTTGTGGCAGGACTTTTTATTGATTTTTAGATAGTGTGTTTTTGTTAATAATTGACAGAATATAAAATAAGTGAAGAATTGTTTATAAACACAGGTTTCATGGTTATACTCCAGTCTTTTATGATATGTATAAATACATTCACATGCTTACTAAAACAGGGGACACACTGATATATTTGGCTTATTTTTGGCTAGAGTCCTGGATAGATATAAGATAAATGCTAATATGTATATTTAGTTTAATAAGCTTATACTGACAATTAGAGTAAGAAACATGAATAAAATAATCAATTAAAAGATTAAGTCAATATTGAACAAAGTTATAGAATGATAGATAAATGGAGCAGTTTTACATATATACTTACCAATATTTAGCTTTTAGCTGGGAAGTATTGCATTAGCAGCTGATGCTAGAGTTTTGGGTGACTGTGCTACCAGGTTTTCTAAAGAGCTGGAAAATCCATATTTTATATTTCAAATTGTTGTGTTAAAGGGCTGAATATGATATTGCACATTCCAGGTAAGAATTTTTTGTTGATGGTATCAGGAATGGATAGAAGCAGACCAAGGCCACCTGGCTCATGTGTAATGGCAGGATACAGGAGAGACAGAGAGGAGAGGAGCTGTGAGGGCTCTGAGGGTGTCAGGGTGGTCCAGTAGGGGCCAGCCCACAATCTACCATCCTACAGTGGACACCATATCCTGTCATCACATCAAGTGCCAAAAGGACCAGGTATCCTGAGAGCAAGGGTCTCCCTAATGTGGAGACTCTACAATGCCCATAGAGGTCAGAATGTCAGAGGACATGAGAGAGAGGGAGAGAATGGTCTTCTAAATCACAAGCTCTGCTTGATGAAAGCAACAGCATTGTGAGAGAATCAGCACCACATGGCCTGCACTCACCCTTACCTTTGTCTCCGTGAGCCTCTCTGGGCCCTGGGTCTGCACAGACCCCTTCATGTGTACATTCTGCTCCTCCATGTAGCTATTTCTCCCCTTCTCTCACTCCTCAGACTCCAAAGTTTTAAGCCCTGCCCTCACTCCCACCTGATGACCTTGTTTCCTTCTGTTGAAAAACAGAGGTGTAACTGACACACTGAAAACTGCACAGTTTTACATGCTACAGTTGTTACATTTGATGTGGTGGAGCTTGTGTCCACCTATGAAGCCAAGACTAAGGTTTGGAACACATCCACCACCACCAGAGTTCCCACCTGCCTATTCATTGTATCCACTCCTTCATCTGTCCCCATCCCTGGGGACAGCCAATGTGCTTTCTGTTACTACAGATTGCTTGCATTTTCTAGAATTTCATGGGAATGGAATCACACATTTCTCCCCCACCACCTCCCTTTGGTCTGCCTTCTTTAACTTGGCATCATAATTTGAGATCCACCCATACAGTGTGTATCCATAGCCCCTGCCTCTATATTGCTGAGTAGGATTCCATGGTGCAGCCAGGCCACAATTGGTTCTTGCCCTCCCTGTATATCAGCATCTGGGTTGGCTCCAGCTTTGGGCCTTTGCAGATAAATCTGTTGTGAACTTCAGGGACACACATAGTGTTAGTGGCACATTTGCTTTCATATGGCTTTGGAAAATGTCTAGGAGTGGAATGGTGGGTTCCTGTGGCAGCTGCCAGTCCTGGCCAAGTGGCTGCACTTCTTTTCTCCCTCCTTTACCTACCAGTCACCCTGATTGGTTCTTAGCAGTCTCTTGTCACAGCCTAGGCAGGCTGCAACCTCAAACCTCCACTTCCTTCCTGTTTCTGCCCACAGAAACCCTTCTTGAGGAGGCCTGCACTGATACCCTATTTAAAATTGTCCTGTGCATTCCCTGCATGTCAGGCCACCCCACACTCTTCATGTGTAACACTCAGAACCTCTAACACACTGCTCATTGTCATCCCCCCACCAGCAGCTCTGAGGGCACAGAGCTTTTTTCTGATGTATATCTAACATCCAGCACTTCCTGATATGTAGGAAGCACTCACCGTGGTTGTTTCCTAGGGTTCCCTGCTAGACCTCTTCTGAGACCCTGTCCATTTTCCAGAACCCAGAGGTGGAGCAGGACTTTCTCTCCCTCCCCAGCCTCATACCCATGTGCAGCTGAGCCAGCACCTGCCTTCTGGCAAGGTGAGGCCTTCCCACCAGGCTGTTTGTTTCCCTCCTGTGGCCTGTGCTTACTGGGGAGGTGCAAAGCCCCAGGAGGGCTTGACCAATGCCTTTGGGGTTAATGACCCAAGGTAAGATAAATTAGGTGGAGGGGAGGACCAGGGTATGTGAGCAGGGCAGTCATTCCTGAGCCTGTGGCTCCAGAAGTGACTGAGGTCCATTTTGGTCAGGAGATGGGCAGGGAGGGTCCCGAAGCCTGGCTGCAGAATGTGATACTGTGTTTTGTTCTCCAGGTGCACTGGCCAGATGGACAGGCCTTCAATGACACTTTCTGGGGAGCATGGATGCTCTTTGAGTTTGCAGGTGGCATCTGGGCTGAAACTTCCTCTACCACCAGGCAGCACCCGAGGAGGAATGGAGGGGCTTGGCTGGCTGTTCATTATCCCCAGTTCAAGAATGAGGTCCCCAGAGTCCCAGGTGTGGGTCCCCTAATTAGATCTG
Organism: Chaetophractus vellerosus; assembly: GCA_004027955.1. Taxonomy (NCBI): domain Eukaryota; kingdom Metazoa; phylum Chordata; class Mammalia; order Cingulata; family Chlamyphoridae; genus Chaetophractus; species Chaetophractus vellerosus. The sequence continues at coordinate 10,436 of PVKH010006415.1, read as the reverse complement.
AGGGCTTCTTTAGGTCACTGCCATGTTTGAATAGTTCAATTAGCTGTTCCCTGTAGTGGAGAAAGCATTTGAGAAATGTTCATAGGATCAGAAGCCCAAGGAAGTCTGTTCCCACTCAGGCAGGAATAGATCAGAGAATCCAGCTCCTGGGACAAGTTCTGTGCAGTTTAGTCCTTTCTAGGGAGAAAATAAGGTTGCACAGCTTGCACCTTCCTACCTGTCCTGTGGTACAAGGTACAGCTCCCCACCCAGCTACCTTGGGAAGTGAGCCATCAGCTACATCCTGCCATGTATGTGTTTGTGGGAGTTTCTTTCTGGAGTCCTGAAAGGCAAATCTGGTTGGGGATAGCCTAGACAGGATGGGATATGGTGGATTTTGACTTCAGGTGTACTTCATTGTGTTAGCAAAGCAAATGTTCTATTTGGTTAAATTAAAATTTAAGGTTTTGTACTCCCACTTTAATCGACTTAACTTTAGATCCTGGGCATCTCTCCATGTCAATGTTTAGAGATTAAGGTCTTTCAATCCTAGCTAGCATTTCACAATGAGGGTGTGCATTAATTGAGGAGTCAGTGTCCTACTGATGCACACTTAGATGGGTCTGCTTTTATGAGCAATATTTGGATGATATTTCTGTCCTTTGCCCTTTACCTGATTGTCTTCTTAAGATAACTTCCTAAAAGAGAAGTTTTTGTGTCAGTCCCAGGGGACCCAGGGCTGGACTCAGGATTTCCAAGTGTCTTGGCAATGATGTACCTGGGTCTCTGCTCACCTGCCCATATGCTCACCTGTGTGGTCTGGCCTGGGGACTTATCAGAGCTGAAGTTCCTGGTCCTAGGATTCAGGGATCCAGAGAAATCTGACACTGCTCCCAGCAGACCCCAAGCTGGTCTTCAATTCTTCCTCCTGTGGGATCATGTGCACAGGCAGGAGGAGCCAAGGCTGGGAGAGTGGGGAGAGGAGCTTCATGCCCACTGGTGGTGGGCATGGGAGAGCATGAGGGTCTTGAGTGAGACTGGAGAAGGGCATGCAGGGAAGGGGACACGGCATTAATACAGCATCTGCCAGGGCAGCAGGAAGAACAAGGATGGGGGATGTTTGCCAAGGGTTGGGGGGTGGACTGTGGAGCACGCAGAGCCCTCAGTGCTGATGGTGCCATCTCTGGCTTCTTAGACCCCCTCTAGCCTTTCACATGGGTGGTTCAGGAACTTCCAACTCTCATCCACCTTCCTCTCACCTACCCACACTCTGCTTACCTGGGACCTTCACTCAGGCTCACTCTTAAACACATCTTACTTTCATTCACCAAAATTCTGCATGTCCAAGTTTTAGACATTTATATCTGTAATGATAAAGGCTTAATTCACTCACTGACACATTCTACATTCCCTAAAAGTACAATTCATGCACAGTTTTTGGGTTTCATGGGCCCCTCAAGCAAATACCATGAAATGGGTCATGTTAAAAAATGAAAATTTATTAACTTATGGTTTTGAGGCTAAAATACAGTCCAAATCAAGGCATCAACAAAGTGATGCTTCCTCCCAGAAGACTTTGGCATTCTGGGGCTGGATGCTGGTAATTCTTGGCTCATCTGTTATATGGCAATGCATATGGTAGTGCCTCCTGATCTTGCCTTTCTCTTCCAGGTTCCATGGATGGCAGTCTCTGCTCCCTGTGGCTTTCTCTCTGTGCCTGAATTTCTTTCCACTTATAAAGGACTCTGATAAGAGGATGAAGACCCATCCTGACTGAGGTCGGCCTTACATTAACTGAAAAAAATCTCATCAAAAAGTCCAACTTTTGATGGGTAGACTCCCATAGGGAAGGATTGAATTTAAGAACATGTGTTCCTGGGGTACATACAGCTTCAAACCATGACACATAATTAATTTGGAAACAATCAGAAACTTCCAGAAAAGTTGCAAATACAGGACAAACAACATTATTTTTCTTTGAGCCACTTAAGAGTAAGTTATTGAACTGATAAACTGTTATTCCCCTAATACTTGTATGTGTATTTCCCTCAAATAAGGAATTCTACATAACCATATTACAGCTGTAGGTATCGGGAAATCAGCACTGAAATACTACTGCCATCTAATCATCAGGCCCATTAAACTCTAGTCATTTGTCCCAGTAATGTGCCCTGATAATGAAAAGTAGCCAGTCCACTATCATGTGTTGCCTTTGGTTGATGTGTTTTAATGCCCTTCAGGCTGGAACAGTTCCCCAATCATCCCTTGACTTTCATGAGCCTGACATTTTTCACTATTGCAGGCCATTTATTCTGTAGTGTCCCCCCTATGTGGTTTTGCCTGATGTTTCCAGTTATGCATCTTTGGGAGGTATATCACAGAAGTGATGCTGGGTCCTACTGGTGTGCTGTCAGGTGCTCCTGATTTTACTTATCCCCTAACTGGTGGTGTCCAACAAATCACCTGATGAGCATGGTCCACAAAGCTCTTCCACTATAAAGATACTCTTTTTCTCTTTTATAAGTATTTTTGTGGCAGGAGTGCTTTGAAACTATGTAAATACCAGGTTTTTCATCAAATTTTCTGTACATATATATTTGTTTCAACTTGGACACACACTTTCCTATTTAATTCAATAGGTTATAGTCATCTATATCATTACTTATTCTAATGCTCCAATTTTCCTTGATTTGGTCAGTGAGGACCCTGTAAGCTGACATCTTTGTCCTTTTGATAAATCCCCTGGATTTATTGAGCCCTTCTCTACTTTCTAGCAATAAAATGCTGTAAGCTCATGTTTTACTTTTCCTTAATTAGCTTTGGAATCAGCTGGTTCCTTTCAGTAGAGAATTGTATCCCGACACCAAGATCTGGGTGCTGGGTGTGCCCCTTGCTGCTGGGTGGTGATGGCTCTCAGGTCCTCCTCCTCTGAGGTGCTACCTGGGGCTGGGGTAGCCTGAAGGAGCAGCTTGGGGAGCCTGCATCTACCTGGCATGTCCAAGCCTCTGTGGCCTGTGTGAGGGTGTGCTTGAGATGGTTATTTCCAGGAGTGAACATGGTGACCCCAGGAGGGCAGTGTCCTGAAGTTCCCTTTTATACATTTTATTTTGAAGCAGTTTCAATCTTATGAGGTTTTTGCAAAAATAATAGAAAACTATACAGAGAACACCAACACACTCCACAATCTAGATACCCAGATCCACAAATTTTTAATATTTTGCCACATTTGCCACATCATTTTGTCTATTTATCTATTTTCCAAACATATGAAAGTAGGCTGTACACATGCCCAGATGGTTTTGACCACTTGGCTTGGAGCCTCAGGATCTGTGTGAGTGTGTGTATGTGTGTATGTACATCTGTGGGGAGGGGTGAATGACCTGGGCCTGGGTCTCATGTCAATGTGAGATGTCTTCTCTGAGCCATACAATCCCACCTGCAAGCCCCATCTAATGCTACCAACACCTGCGCAATCTCAAGCAAAAGCCAAACTCATGCGCATATGTTAACAAATCAAAACCACAGAGAAATTGCACACAGCAACAACAGAAAAGGAGAAGCCTGGCCCAAGTTCAGAGAGAGTCATATATCAGATCCAAGAGGCTCTCCATTCTTAGAGTCAACTTTTAAAAAGCAAGAGTATAAAAAGGAAAGCACACACACACAAAAGAAAAGCACAAGCTGTCTTTTTAAAAAATTATATATATATATATATATTTTAAGGATACATTGATTACATAAATGTTACACAGAAATTACAGGGGTACCCATATGCCACCCCCCCACACACCTCCCACAACTTCCCACAGACAGCTGTCTTTTGAACATGTTAGACTTACAGGTATGTCTGAAGTTATATAAAAGATTGTGTGTTCTTGAAGCTAAGGGGCCAAGATATGGAAAAAATTGTTTGCTCTTCAAACCCCTCACTACCCCTTGCACTCAAGTGAACATCTCACTTAATCATAGTCATTAGCAGTGAAGGAACTTAACATTTGTACAATATCAACTGAACTATAGCCCTTTTTGGAAATTCAGCATTTTCTTTTCTGATCCAGGGCCCACTTTGCACAAGCTGTTATTTTATAGAATCCACTCCAGCCTTTAACATTTCCTCCATCTTTCCTATCTTTAATGACCCTGATTTATGTTTCTATTTGGGGACTTATAGTTGGAAAATCTCCAGATTAAACTATTTGAGAATTCTTTGTTACCATTCAATTCATTCAACATAGAGGATTTTAATTAGACATAGGCTATTTTCTTAATCTTTTCTGCACACAAAATGATTTCTTGCACCAATGACAGGTCCTACTGCTGAGAGATTTCCACACCATGATCAGCATCCATTCTTAACTACTCTCAGCCTTTCCATTCATGGTGTCTATTAATTTCACCTGCAAAACTACAATTCTCTTTTTGTTATTCTTGAAGGATATTAAGTTCTGGATCAGCTCTTTTTTTGTAACAGCACTTTTTCTTCCAGCTTCTACAGTTTTTAATTGAGAACATGATCCTCAGTGTAATTATTGCTCCTTGAATGACACTTTCTCTTTGTATGCAAGTTTTTAAGGTACAGTCTTTGGCCTTCTGCTGATTTCCTCTTTGCATTCCACTGATTATTTTTTATCATGATGGAGTACAAAGTGCTCCTTAAAATGTGGATTGAGGACATCTGTAAGTTTCATAATCTCCAAATATTTCCCCTGAAACCTTCCCTCTTCTTTTTCCTTACAGTATCACAATCCCACATACGTTCAACTGAGTTACTGTACACCTTGTGCTTTTACTTGCTCTTCACCCATTTCTGTCTGTTCTCCTCAGGCTTTGTTGTAGTTAAATTTTTACTTTCCAGTCTGACAATTCATACCACAGGTGTGTCTCATCTACTTTTTTTTTTTTTACCATCTATTGAGTTCTTTCTTTAGTAATTTTAAAGTCATAAAAATTCCATTTGGCTCATTTCACTTCTATAAGTGTCCCCATTCTCTGCTAAAAGGAAAAGCTTCTCTTTTATGTCATTAACATGTTAATTAAGGTTATTTTGTGATCCAATGAGTAGCTTTTTAAATATAACTTGTTTTGATAGAGAATTTGAAGGTTTACAGAAATTCACGCAGAAAATACAGAGTTCCCAAATACCTCACTATTATTAACACCTTGCATTAATGTGGTACCATGGTTACAACTGATGAAAGAATGTTAATATAATTGTGGCCCATAATTTACATTGGTATTCACTCTTTGGGTTGTATAGTCCTATGGTTTTTAAATTTTTTATTGTACTAACTTATATACATAAAACCTAAATTTTCTGATTAAACATATTCAAATAATAGTTCATTGCTGTTAATTTTGTTCACAATATTATACTGCCATCACTACCATCCATTACTAAAACTTTTACATCCCCCAGAAGAGGAATTCTACACCAATTAAGCATTAATTCCCCATTCTCTAACCCTATCCAGCTCCTGTTAAACTGTATTCTAGTTTCTGACTCAATGCATTTGCCTATTCTAATGAATTCATATCAGTGAGATTATCCAATATTTGTCCTTTTGTGTCTTGCTTATTTCATTCACCATGATGTCATCATGGTTGATCCATAGTGTCACATGTATTATTACTTCATTCCTTTTTATGCTGAATAATATTCCATATCATGTGTATACCACAATTGGTTTATCCATTTAACTGCTGGTAACATTGGGCTGCTTCCATCTTTTGGCAAGTATGAATAATGTCACCATGAACATTGGTGTACAAATATCTGTTCAAGTCCCTGCTTTCAATTATTTTGGTATATCCCTAAAAGTGGGATACCTGGGTCATATAGTAATTGTATATGATGATTGTAAGTTTCTGAAGAACCACCAAACTGTCTTCCAGTTCATTTGTATATTTTCTTTAGAGAAATATCTATTGAAGTCTTTTGTCCACTTTTTAATTGGATTGTTTGTCCTTTTGTTGAGTTGTAGGATTTTTAAAAAAAACATGTTCTGTATATTAAATCCTGATTGGATGTGTGGCTTCCAAATATTTTATCCCATTATATAAGGTGTTCTTTTTACTTTCATGATGTTCAAAGTTTTAAAATTTGATGGAGCCTCATTTGTTTAGGTTTTCATTATTGCTTGTGATTTTTTTGGTATAAAATCCAAGCAACTATTGCCTAACAAAAGGTCCAGAAGATGCTTCCCTATATTTTCTCCTAGGAATTTTACACTTTTGGTTCTCATTATTAGGTCTTTGATTCATTTTCAGTTGATGCTTGTATATGATGTGAGGTAGGGTCCATCTTCATTCTTTTGCATATGGAGATAGTTTTCCCAGCAACATTTATTAAGAAGACATTCCTTCCTGATCAAGTGGATTTGGCACCCTTGTCAAAAATCGGATGGCCATAAATGTGAGGGTTGATTTCTGAGCTCACAATTCAATTTCATTCATCTATATGACTGTCTTTTTTACAATACCATGCTGTTTCCATTACTGTGTCTTATAATAATTTTATTTATTTTAAAAAATGTTTGTAATAAGTTTTAAAATAGGGATGTGAGAGTACTCAAACTTCATTCTTCTTTTCCAAAATGACTTTAGTGTTTCAGGTCCCTTAAACTTCCATTTAAAATTTTCATTCTTTCTCTTTCAAGATCTCTTCAGCTGTCTGGGGCCTCATATACTTCCATATAATTTTGATGATTGGCTTTTCCATTTCTGCAAAGAAGATCTTTGGAATTTTGATTGGGTTTGTATTGAATTTCTAAGTCATTTTGGGTAGGATTGACATCTTAACAGCATTAGCCTTCCAATCCATGAACACAGTTATATCTCTCCATTTATTTAGACAGTTTCTGATTTCTTTTTGCAATATTTCATAGTTTTCTGTGTACAAGACCTTTAGATCCTTGGCTAAATTTATTCCTAGATATTTGGTTCTTTTTGTTGGTATTGTAGATGGAAGATTTTTCTTGATTTTCTCTTCTGATTATTCATTACTAGTATATACAAACAATACTGAATTTTGAGTGTGGATCTTGTACCCTGCCACTTTGCTGAATTCAGTTATTGGCTCTAGTAGCTTTGTTGTAGATTTTTAAGGATTTTCTATATATATAATTATATCTGCAAATGGTGAAAGTTTTACTTCCTTTTTAATTTAGATGATTTTTATTTATTTTTCATGCTTAATTTCTCTGGCTAGAGCTTCTAGTACAATGTTGAATAACAGCAGGGACAGTAGGCAAGATTTTAAAGGGAAAGTTGTCAGTCTTTCACTATTGAGTATGATGTTAGCTGTGGGTTTTTCATGTATGCCCTTTATTATGCTTTGGAAGTTTCCTTCTATTCCTATTTTTCTAATTGTTTAATTCAAGAAAATATGCTGGATTTTGTCATATGCCTTTTCTGCATCAATGGTGAAGATCATGTTGTTTTTTCCCCTTCATTTTGTTGATGTGGTATATTCCATTAGTTTTTTTTTTTATGTTGAACAACCTTTATGTACCTGGGAAAAACCACTTGTTAATGGTGTATAATTCTTTTAATGCACTGTTGGATTCAATTGGCAAGTAATTATTGAGTATTTTTGTATCTATATTCATAATAGACAATGAGCTATAATTTTCTTTTAGTATCTTTAACAGGTTTCACCAGGGAGAAGACAATATAAAATCCACTGCCAGGTGGGGTGGGACAACCAGTGCAGGTGGCAAAGGGAAGGATTTGAGTCATAGGCCACCCAGGACATACTGCCAGGCTCCTGCCACCATCCTGTACCCCAGCCCATTTCAGAACATGTCACTCAGGAAGGATTGGCTGGACCTCATCTGACAGTCCTCAAGGCCTCCTCTCCCTTGGGGGCTGGCTTCCTGGCACAGCCCCAGCCTGACACTGAAGGGTACTTGGGGTATTTTTCTGGTTAGACTCAGGCTTGGGCTAAGTCAGGGGATGGGGAATGGAAAATTTTCTGGAGTCTAGGGCAATGCCCCAAGGAGGCAAAATAAAAGCAGCAGCACTGAAGAGGGAAATCATGTAGAGTAGAGCCTGGCCAAATGCTGGCACTCATGCATGCACTGACCAGGTAGAGATGCCCTCTCTTGTCATCCACTCACTGTGGTTTGGACAGTCTCATGAACCCTTAAGAACAGAGCGGGGATCCTGGGCCAACAAGAGCTCCCCTGAGCCCTTTGTAAAGCCTGGGCCCACCTTGAACTGGGATCATGGAAAGCTGGTCCCAACTATGACTTCAGCACCAAGGATAACAGGGGATCATAAACCAGCCCACCAACATTCAGAATGAATGCAGGGCAGCAGGGGTGGAGGTGGGGAGAGGGAGAGATCCTATTTGATTCCCCAAATGGAAAGCATATCCAAGTGGAGAAAGTGAAACTAAAACCAATGGATCCAGTAAAAAAGAGTGAGGCACTAGATCTAAATGGAACAAACTGATGAGATCAGTCCCTGCATGGACAGAGTGAACACTGGATGTCATAAGGAAGGAGGAATTCATGTTGACCGAGAGATGCCACTATCAGCATCAGGCAAGACAGATGCAGATGGAGGGGACCTGAAACACTGGCTGGAGAATGTCCATGTTTATACTGGTACTTGGATACATATGGACACAAGAGCCGATGTCAGAGGAACACCCTCAGTGCTCTCCTTCCATGAATCCACCAACATGACTGCAAAGTGGAAGACATTCCACCAAGGTGGAGCATCAGTTGTGGGACTAATTGAAGAGGAAAACTGCCAAGGGGGAGAGGGGGGATTTTGCAAATGCTGCCAAACTGGTGCACACAGACCCCAGGAGGGAAGGCCACTGGGGTGGAGGGATAGGGGCCCAGGCTGGGTCAGGCTGGCTGCTCTGATGTGGGGCCTGCCAGGGGGCCACTTGTGCCACCCAGCAGGTCAGGCTCTGGCCCTACCAAATCCCCCTCCCACTGCCTCTCCTATCTCAAGTTGCAGACTGCCCTGGCCCAGCAGCTAGAGGCCTCCTTCTGTCTCCCTCCCTCTACCTTGTTGTCCACCCCAACCCTGCCCCACAGACCCCACCTTCACACTCCATCCCTTGGCATGCCAAAGCCACACCCACACTCAATAAGGAAAAACATTGTGTAGGGTAAACAATAAGATATTATCACCTATTAGAATGACAAGAATTCAAAATCTGGTCATACCCGTGCATGGCTGGTGAGACTGAAGAACCACAAAAACTCACTCATGGCTTATAAGAATGCAAAAAGAATGCCAATTTGGAAAACAGTTTCATGATGACTGGCAAAGGTGAACATGGTCTAACAATATGCCTCCAGACAATGCACACCTAGTTATTTGTCTGAGTTGTTTAAAAACTGATGTCCACACAAGGACCAATGTGTAAATATTTATAGCAGCTTTATTCACCATCATGAAACATGGCCATAACATCTTTCAATGGGAAAATGTATAACCAAACTGTGCTCCATGCAAACATGGAAGGCTGGGGACAAAGGGAATGAGCTGTCAAGCCTCAGACATGGATGACTCTTCAATTCACAATATTAAGTGAAAGAAGGCACCCTGAAAAGATTACACAGAGTTGGAAGCATGGTTTTACTTTAGCCTGATGTTAATTGCCCACCCTCTCTGTTTTCTAAAGTCAGATGATAGCCATAAAATGTGCTTCTTAAAATTTTTTTCACTTAAGCAGTTCTGAAAATTCTAATACACCAATTACTTGGTTTTCTATTCATCTAATTTTAGAAGTTTATCCTTTTTACTTAATACCCTGAAGGATATTAACCAGACCTTTCTGGTGGTAGAAATCTGTAACTTTTCTCAGAGACAAAAATCTTGATATCATTGAGTGGTTGGTTGAGAGGAGCCATGGATAACTTGAACCTGCACAACAATATCTAAATTGTGGTTTATTGGCTGTTGAAACCATGGACACGTTAGACATGCTTGAGACAAAGCAGGACTGAGAAATTGCACATACATTCATCACAAGACCCCTGACATCACTTGTTTATATTTGCCCCTACTTCTCCTTTGCCTGTAAAAACTGTAATTCCCATTCTCCTTTGAACTGGTTTTGGGAAGATTCCCCCAGCTCCTTGCTTGTGTACTCACAATAAATCTCCTTTGCACTGAAAGGAGATTTATTGTTTGTCCTTTGTGTTGCCAGTTTAGGCAGACCCTTTTATTGGAAATAGCCATCCTTACAGAAACACAGGGAAGGAGGAGAAAATGCACTCCAAGTACACAGAGTTTGTTTTGGTCAGCCAAAGGCGTGCCTTTTGAAATATACCAAAGATTGGTTGGTCTTTATAAAGGGTATTTATTTGGGGTAGAAGCTTACAGTTACCAGGCCACAAAGCATAAATTTCTTCCCATACCAAAGTCCATGTTTCGGAGAAAGATGGCTGCCGACGTCTCCAGGGTTCAGGCTTCCGGATTCCTTTGTTCCC
>PVKH010006414.1:0-21072 GCA_004027955.1 Chaetophractus vellerosus | reverse complement strand
TGGTAACTGTAAGCTTCTACCCCAAATAAATACCCTTTATAAAGACCGACCAATCTTTGGTATATTTCAAAAGGCACGCCTGTGGCTGACCAAAACACCTACTTTCATATTTATTTTTATTTTTTTGTTATTATATCATTTTTAGTCTCTTCTTATTTTTTCTCCATTTATTAACTTTCATATATTTTCTTTGTGGTTAACATGTGGCTAATATTGAATCTACTAAATCTATATCATTGTTGGATTTGATACCAAGTTAACGTCAATAGCATATTCATACACTGTTCTTATACCATTCTGTTCTCCCGCCTTTTTTTATTTCTCCACCCCCTCGCTGTTTGTGCTTGCTGTCTATTCTCTGTGTCTGTTCATTGTGTGCTTGTCTTCTTTTTTTAGGAGGCACTGGGAACCAAACCTGGGACCTCCCATGTGGGAGGGAGGCACCCAATCACTTGAGTCACCTCTGCTCCCTGTGTCTCTCATTGTGTTTCCTCCTTTTGTCTCTTTGTTGCATCATCTTGTTGTGTCATTTCACCATGCCAGCCCATCCTGTCAGCTTGCTGTCTTGTTTGCCTTGTTTAGGAGGCACCGGAAACCAAACCCGGGCTCTCCCATGTGCTAGGTGGGTACCAACTGCTTGAGCCACATCTGCTTCCCTGTTCTCCTACCTTTTTGTTGTACTTGTTACAAATTATATTTTTGACATTGTTTGCCCCAAACCATAGATTTATCATTACTTTTTATAAATTTGAATTTTAAAAAAAATTTAATTTTTAAATTTTTAAAAATTTTCTGCTTTTCTGTCTCCTGCCCCCCCGTGGTGCCGTGCTGAGTCAGCTTCACCAGTGAGCGGTGGCCTTGCCCACTCGCGGGCAGCCTGCCTCACTTGCATGCGGCACTGCCCTGCCCGCGGGTGGCTCCACTCTGCTCGCAGGCAGCTCTGCTCTGCCCGTGGTGGCTTTGCCCTGCCCGTGGTGGCTTTTGCCCTGCCCACGGCAGCTTTTGCCCTGCCCACGGTGGCTCTGCCCCGCCCACAGCGGCTTTTGCCTTCTCAAGCAGTCTGCCTGCCCGGAGTGGCCCCAGGGACCGAACCCAGGGCCTCCCATGTGGTAAACCGGCGCCCTATCCACTGGGTTATACAGCCGGCCCCAAATTTGAACTTTAGAACCTGTTTGAAGTAGAGTTTCATACCCCCAAGTACAATACAATAGTAATGGCATTTTTAATTACTCATATGGTTACCTTTAATGGCCTACTGTCCAGGATCCTTTCCATTCAGTCAGAAGAACTCCCTTTAGCATTGCTTGTCTGTAGGTCTAGTGGTGATGAACTCCCTCAGTTTTTGTTTACCTAGAAATGTTTCAATCTTTACTTCATATTTGAAAGACATTCTTATTGGATATAAAATTCTTGGTTGGCAGTTGTTTTCCTTCAGCAGTTTAAATATTTTGTCCTACAGCCTTTTGTCTCCATAGTTTCTGATGAGCAATTGGCACTTAATTTTATTGGGACACCTTAGTACATAACATATTGCTTAACTCGTGCAGCTTTAAGAACTGTCTCCTTGTTCTTCACATTCAGCAACTAGCCTTTGATCCCTAAGTTCAGTTAACTGGGCCCAAAGTGTCAGATCACTTTTTATGAGAAATGCCTCCTGACACTGCTGATAAAAATCTTGAAAAGAAAGTCCAATGTAAGAAGGGTTATCTTGGTTAGCTAGCTGATATGTAGCCTGAAAATCCCCCTTGCATTAGGAGTAAGGCTTTGTAAGATGAGTTAGGGAACCAGGTGGTAATGTTCCAGACTGTTTAGCCAGAAGAGAATTCATATAGGAGGTTTCTTCAGTATATGGACTATAAGTAGTCGTTTCATACCAGAGCCAGTTATAAAGACTCTGCTTTGCATGATCCCACATGAGGGGAGCACTGAGGTGATCAATAGACACTATAAGGTAAATGTTACACAAGGATGACAACTGTCCAATAATTTGCTGACTCTTGTCTCCTCTCAACATTTGGCTTTCCAAATTGTGGATGAGCAGGAAGTGTTCTAAAGAAGAATCCTCTTTAAATTTGTTTATTATCCAATCTAGCTGATCCAGCATGCTGCAGAAAGTACCCACATGATCAAGGACTTCTGTTAAACAATTCAGGACTGATTTCACACTGATTCAAGGATAGAAGCCATTGATGACAACATGGATGGAATCTTGTACCATGGTGGTTAAAAATCTTTCTAGTAAATCTCTCTTAGAACCCAAACCAAAAAGCACAATGTTGAACCCCAAGTGTAACTGTAATTCCCATTTATGAATTAAAGGTTCATATTGTTGATTTAGTTGTTTAAGATCAGCGGAAAAGGGAGAAGAAATTCTATTCAATAAGTTATGCAAAGTTTGCTGATCCAGTTTAGCTCTCTTTAGTGTTTGCAGTGTTCTATCAGAGGTTAAAACTTTAGAACTGCTGTGAGCTTCAATATACTTTTCTACTAAGTCACTTGATTTCTCTCTTTTCATTTTCTTAGATGGCATTTCTTTGCAAACATCATCCTTTGAGTCGGAAGCAGAATAGTCACTTTTACTGTCAGAATTAGTACTTGAAACTATTAATCTTTTCCTTAGACCACTAGATGTTTTTCACAGAAATTCACTTTTGTCACTGTTCTTCAACTGAATGTTGTCTGAAGTAGAATGCCCTTTCCTACTTTGAGGAACCCTTCTTATAATTGCAGAATCATCCTTTAAATTGCATGAAACACTTTTTCTTGGTGTTTTTGCTAGTTCTGAAGCTAGTTTAGCCATCTTTTCAGAGTGCTTTCTGTGTTGAAAAGAATAAACTTTATTGCCATCATCTGCAGGAGAGTTATTTTTCAAGGATTCTTGAACATCTTTTCCCAAAACTTCCACATAGTTCTGTTCTTTTAAGACTTCCTGGTCATCCTCTGCCAAGTCACATTCTGGCTTCTTTATTATTATTATTATTATTATTGTTGTTGTTGTTGTTATTATTGTGTCAACCAAAATTTGAGATCACTCCTCTCTTAATTTAGCCCCTCCTTCTCTATCAAGAATGTGGTTAAGAACATCATCATCCCCCATGAATTGAACCTCCAGGATCCTGCCTTCCTTTAATTCCAGTTTACTCATTGCCGCCAATCTTTAAAGTTACTACACATTCTGCAGCTGGAAAATACAAATTGTATCTCCTCAGGAGCCAAGAGCTAAGAAAAGGGAAGCAGACTTTCCTATTGCCCCACAAAGCACTGCTAGCTTCCCGCTGGTTGTGGTCGGGTCGTCTGGCACTCCTTGCTGGATGCTGCCAGACTGCGGCATCTCTGCAGGGAAGGCAGCTTCCGCCCCAGCCTGCGAAGCCAAGAGCGAGGAAGAGACATTCAGCTGAGTAGCTGGAAGAACCCTGGAGGCCTGCGGAGGATGGGAGCCCTGCCTGCAGCACACCGAATCTCCTGTTTGCTGCTAATCTGTTTCTCCAGCTTTCTCCCCAACCTACTATACTTTAGCTTTAGTATTCTACCTACAATAGCAAGTTGAAAAGGGAGTATTCTGGACTAAGGGAGCAGAATAACAAAAGCATGAAAATATATAATGTGTTTGGATTCTCCACCAGGTAGACTTCTCCTCATCCTTTAAGGTTTGTCTCAGATGTCAGTCTCTCCCTTTATTACCCTTTTTGTGACCTCACTCCCATTCCCTATTATGCAGATTATATGTATTTACTACATTGTATCAGAGTTATCTCTGTTCTTATTTGTTTCCATAGTTGATTGTGAGCTCCATGAGGACAGGAACCAACATTTATTCGAAATTGCATTCCTAGTGCCTAATATAGTGCCCTGAGCACATCATTGGAGGTGACATGTTTGAATTGACTACCAGCATACATAACTAATGCCCTGTCTTGAAAGCCTGGTCCTTTCCAGGACTCTTAACACCGTGGGTCCCTTGAGGCTGCCACTAGGCGGCTCCAAAGCCATCCGCATGAGAAAATTTGGTTTACTTCCAAGTTAGGAAAGGAATGATGATGCTTGACAAATTCTTATCAAAAGTTCAGGTGTCCAAATCTTTGTTTTAATTTCTTTAGAATTCTGTTTTGTTTTCTGGTTGACTCTGACATTTGATACCCCTTAGCAGCTTTGGGTTACACACTGCCTTTTGGAGTACTTATAATACACCTAAATGATAATAAGCCAGGAATATAAACATTCTACTCCTGGCCTGTCTACCCATATCAGTGAGTGAAGTCATTCTCGAAGAGTCTTGTTTTTTTTCAGGCCCAGAATAAGGCAAGGACTACTGAACCCATAATCTAGTGTCTGTTTCTTCCCTTTTACATAAAAACAAAAACAAGAAAACCCATTAAGCATGATAGTTGGTTCCTTTCCTTGCCTGTCATTCATTTAGCTTCCAAAGGATTTGAATACACTGGATTCCAACAGAAACTACTAAGATGATTGCTGCTTAATAACTAAATATGCCAGGCCAGTGATTCTAATTGGCACTTATGACTGCTGCTTTGGTGTGGCCAATTCTAAACCATTTCTTAGAAGGTCATCTCTTTAGGGGTCCTTCAATATTGGGATAGCCCTGGAGCTTCTGAGTGAGTTTTAGTGTGAGGAGGAAGAGAGAAGCCCAGTGGTGCAGAGCTATATTGATCTCTTCATGCACCTGTCATCTCTTTCCATATCTGAATTCTGTCTGTCCTTCATGACTGAGTTCATCTTTTGTGAGGGTTTCTCTGACTTCTACAGGCTATAACAATCTTTTATCTGAATTCAGAAACACTAAGTCTTAGGGTTGGAAGAACTTCAGTTCATGTAGTCCAATCTTCTTCTCAGTATGTGAATTTCACCAAATGTAGGTTAATATGGCACCAGAGACACTAAATGACCAGGAAAGGTCTTGTTTTTGGCTTTGACTGGTTATGTATCTGTTCTTTTCTGAGTTCAGTTCTCTCCTAAGAACTAATTCTTTGCTTTGAGTTGTGTGTTTTACTGCTGACAGCTATTTGCCTTCCTTCCATTTAAGCAATTTATTTAGCACTTTGGTGATGAATCAATCAGGCCAGACAAAATGTCTTTGTGGATAGAATCTTAGCAATTGCAGATGAAAGAAATGAAGTATAGATTAGTATTGGATCCAGTTCTGCAGGGACTCTCACTTGAAAATAGACTTCAGTTTAATTGGATATAAGTTCTGGTATACAGATGAAAAATCAAGGTCAATACTCTGAGGAAGGCCTTAGATTATGATTAGTTATTGGGAAAGGCTCTATTCTTGGTTCAGCCTGCAACCCAAGTGTATTGCATTTTTTTCATGAACATTCTTGAGATGGAACACTGGTGTCTTCATCTGCAAATGATGCAAACTAGAGAAATCCTATAGACTGCAAAGAGGGAGCTCTAGCAGATACTTGGATATTCATGTACATCTGCCGGGTGCCCGTAAAATATTTGTTTACATTTAGCAGTGAATAAAAATACTTGCTGACACAGATTCTGCCAGTGTGTCATTTGTTATGTGTGATATAGTGGAAAGAGCACCAGCAATTAGGAGGCCTGGGTTCTAATCCTTGGTTGGTACAAAATGGCTGGGTAACCTTGGGCAAATCACTTTATCCCTGGCCCAGTTTCCTTATCCAGTGAAATTTGAGGGGGTTCTTCTGTCTATACATCCCTCTACAGCAAAAGTCAGCAAAGAGTATAACCGGCAGGTCAAATCCTACCATCACTTGTTTTTCTAAAGTTTTATTGGAACACAGCCATGTCCATTCTTCTTTGTATTGTCTATGGCTGCTTTTGCACTATGCTAGGAGAATTCAGCAGTTGTGAGAGACAAACCATATGCCCTGCAAAACCTAAAATATTTACCGCCTGGCTCTTTATAAAAAAAGGTCTGCCAACCCCTGCTCCAGAGGACATTTGGAAAAATTGTAGTGTTCTTTACTCTTTGAGACTAGGGATGTTCTAGTATTTGGTGGGTAAGGGTGAAGAGCATTAGATGACCTGCAGGGCAGGACATAATGAAGAACTGTCCTGCCTAAAATTCTAGTAGCTCTGTCTTGGGGATTCCTTCCATCTTTTTGATTCCAAGTAGAGCCACTTTTGAAGTGACATCATCTCTTTTAGGCCACTAAGGCAACCGTTTCGCAAGTTAAATGGATTAGGAAATTGTTTTAACCACTCCCCTTAACCTGAAAAGGATATCCACCAAGAATCTAAATCACTTATTTTATTGATACAAAATAAAACATTTCCTTTAAAATCAGAAAGAAGCCAAGGATGCCTACAGGTCACCTTTGTACTCAAGATTCTATAGTATAGCATTATAAGTGGTTTGTTTCTTTTTCTAGCCAGTACAGTAATGTCAAGAACCATGAAGGGTCTGAGATTTACTCTACTTTTAAGCTAACAAGGTAAGTTTCCAGAGTTTCATGGATGATGGCAGAAGATGTGAGGCTCCTATGTCAGAGACAAAGGACTTTATTATTCATAGCAGTAGCAATAGTACCAGCAATCTTTTGGATCTAGTTTCTTGAACTCCAATTTCCATAGGGTGATAGGAAGAGGGCTAGGTGATACCTTTACATGTGATGGGTTGTATTACAGGAGGTGAACCCTGAACTTAGGGAACCTGAATTTTTTTTTAAAGGGCAGTAAACATGCCTTATTTTTATTCTGGAGGTAAATATACTTATTATATTGGACAATAAGTATGCCCACACTTTGCTCTGGAGGGAGAAACTATCTCTATCTTCCAAAATGTATAAACATCCTTGAAAAGATAAAGGCAATCAGTATCTCTGATTGTAAGCTATGTTGAAATGCAAGAGTCCTTTGTCTCCCAATTAATAGGAAAAGTTACTTAAAATAAAATATATAAGAACTGGGAAGGGAGACATAAACCTTTTATTCCATCTGGACACAAATGATCAGAAATTATGAGAGAGCATACCAAGATGGCTGGATTCCAACATTGTATCCCAAAACTAGCTGCATTTTTATAAGCTAGGGGCAAAAATATAGAACATATTATAAAAATGATACCATTTATAAAAGCAACAAAAACCAAAGTACTTATGAATAAATCTAAAATATTATACACCAAATTTTAAAGGAGAAAATTATAAAACATTATTGAAAAACATAAAGAAGTCTTACAGACACTACATCAAGTCATGGATGAAATGTCAATATACATTTCTATATGTGTATTTACAATGAATATTGGAATTTGAAATAAAAATACCATTTATAGTAGCACTAAAAATGAAATACGTGTTATAAATATAAAAAATATGTATAGAGTACTGATATTGAAAAATAAGTATTGGAACAGTGGTGAAAGAAATCAAATACATGGAGAGAGAGAGAGAGAGAAAGAACGTGTTCATGGATTAGAGGGCTCAATATTTTTAAGATATCAGTTCTCCCTAATGTGATCTCTAGATTCAGTTCAGTCCCAATCAAAATCACAGCAAGATTTTTTTGCAGATCTGTGTATGTTTGTGTATACATACATATGGAAAGGCAGAAGAACTAAAATAAGTAAAACAATTCTGAAAAAGAAGAACAAAGTTATAGGACTCACATTACTTGATTCCAAGATTTAATATAAAGCTACAGTAATCATCAAATGTGGTACTGCCAAAAGGATAAACATATAGAGCAATGGAACAGAATAGAAAGCCCAGAAATAGACCCACATAAATATTGTCAATTGATTGTTGACAAACGTGCAAAGGCAGTTCAGTGGAGAAAGGACAGTCTTTTCAACAAATGGTTCTGGAAAAATTGAAAGTCTGTGTGAAAAGATGAATCTGGACACATACCTCTTGCCTTATACAAAAGTTAACTCAAAAAGAATCATAGAGATAAATGTAAGACACAAAATTTATAAAACTTCTACAATAAAAGGTAGGATAAAATCTGTGGGTCCTTGGAATTGGCAAAATTTTTTTGCATATATCAAGTGTATGATCCATTAAAGAGAAAATTGATAAAGGATTTGTATCCAGGACATACAAAGAACTCCTAAAACAATCAATTAGAAGATAAATATCTGGATGAAAAATGGGTAAAAGATATGAAAAGACACTTTATCAAAGAAGATAATATGGATAGAAAATAAGTGTATCAAATATGCTAAACATCATTGTCATTAGGAAAACGCAAATTGAAACCACAATGAGATACCTAGTTATGTATCTTGGAGAAACTTTGACGTGTGTGAAGGGAGACATATATAAGAGTGCTCATTTCATGAAACACAAACAAAATTGATGGTATCAAGTGCTGTAGAGGATACAGAGCAACTGAAACCCTCATAAAATGCTGGTGAGAATGCAAAATAGTACAGTCATGCTGGAAAATAGTTTGGCAGTTTCCTATAGTATTAAAGATACATTTACCATATGACCCTTCAGTCACTCTTAGGAATTTATTTACCCAACTGAATTGAAAACCTATGTTCACAGAAAAACATATGTGTGAATGGTTATCGAAGCTTTATTCAAAATTGCCAAGACCTGGAAAGAAACCAGATTTCCGTAATGACTGCGTGGGTAGACTGTGGTATATCCATTCATTAGAATATTATTCAGCAATAAAGAGGAACTATTGATTCACAACAACATGATTGAGTCCAAAATGCGTTTTGCTAAGTGAAAGGAGCCATATAGAAAGTCTACAGATTGTAAGATTCCATACAACATTCTGGAAAAGACAAAGCGATAGGGACAAAAAACATATCAGTGTTTGGCAGGAGTTGGTTAGTTGGGGGTTCAGTTAGTATACATATACATTTTTTCTAGCTTTGTCTACTGGGAGGTTCTAGAAATAGTGAAATCCCAGTAGCAGTGAGCACATGTAGTGCCCAGATTTTGGTTTCTAAACACCATTCTTGAACAAAAGGAATGAGAGCTTTTTGGAGACATGAATGATTCCAGGGTTGGGGCAGGGAAAATATAAGATGATCATGGAACATCTTGTGGTGCCAGAAAGTAAAGACATAATTTTTAAAAATCAGGGGGTCGTGTCCAAAGAACAAAGAATTGACCTGAAAGAGCTCCCAGTAGCCAAATATGGAATACTTTGAGCAAGATAATAAATAAATAATAATGGATTATAACTTAAAGAATAAAATAAATATATCTAAGTCCATAATGATATAAAAATGATTGAATAAATAAATTGGTGAAGAAAGGACAGCTCTTTCTTACAGAAGAATTCCAATTAATAAATGTAAAAGGGGTGGGAAAAATAGAAATCAGCACTAGAACACCACAGTAATAATTGGTGGTTTTGTCTCTGAGGGGATGGAGAGAGAAAGGAGAATGGCATTGCAGAGAGATAAGCAGGGTGTTTAAAGTGTTTCTGAACTATTTTATTTTATTTCTTTAAAGAAATTTGAATTAAATATGGAAAAATGTTTTGAAAGGATAGAACTGAATGGATGGATACATGGGTGTGGGTGGCTGTTCTTTGTAAATTTTTCTGTTAGAAACCATTTATAATGAAATAAGATTATTTCATTTATAATGAAATAATGTAAAACTAAGATTTTTCTAAAGGTGGTATGCTGAATGCTTTGGAGATTCATTGGTCTGGATTTATGCATGCTGGATTGAATTATTTTATTTATCCAGATGTGTCATGGGCAGTGTTAATTGGAATAGAAAAGGCAGCAACTTTGAGGGAGAATTTGAAGCCAAAGTGGACAAGAACTTGTTGACCTGAGGGCGGGAGAGAGAGAGGAATAAGATATGACTGAATATCAGAGACTGGACTAGGGAAGGTGCGTTTGACTAAAACAGGGAAATGAAAGGACAAGCCAATTGGAGTAAGGGGAAGGTAGGTGATGAGTACTTTAGCTTGGGACTTTTAAGTTATCAGCACAGATGCTGTGATCTTTCTATCTCAGCATAGAGGGTCTTTTTATTCCTAATCCTGATATAGTGACTGCACTGAACCCAGGAGGGAAGGGAATGACACTAGTCTCATCCCTGGTCAGTTTATGTGAGGATAGCCAAAGCATTTTCTCAGACCTGCATCCCATTCTTTTGGATCTGGCACTGCAATAGCATCATATAAAATTATATTGTAGTTATAATATCTAACCTTATAAAATCTACAAAGATAACAGAATATGGACTATGTAATAAGGGCATTGTAGTCACAAGGTTTTAGGTAATTCATGCTTTGTTTTAATTTTTCCAAAACCTTGTAGGCCTATAAATGTTTATTTATTTTAGTTCCTTTTTAACAGTTTTTTGAGCTCTAATTTTCATACCATAAAATTTAACGATTATAGGTGTGTATTTCTATTATTTCTATAAAATGTACAGAGTTATGCAACCATCAACGTAGTCCACTTTTAGCTCGTTCATATGTCGGTTTGTAGTCAGTCCCTGCTTGCAATCCAGCCTCAGGCAACCACTGAAATGCTTACTATTTCTATAGATTTGCCTTTTCTGGGAATTTTACATAAATGGAGTCATACAGTACATAGTCTTTTTGTGCCTGGCTTCTTGCACTTAGCATAATGTTCAGGTTCAGCTATAGTATAGCATTGTAAGTGGTTTGTTTCTTTTTATTGCTGAATAAAATTCCTTTGTGTTGATCTACCACATTTTATTTTTCCATTTATCAGATGATGATCATTTGGGTTTTTTCAGTTTTGTCTGTTATGAACACTGTCACTATGAACATTCATATACAAGTCTGGTATGAATATGTTTTCATGTCCCTTGGGTACATTCCTAAGTAGAATTATTGTGTCCACCTATGTTGATGTTTGTCTTTTTAAGAAACTGCCTGTTTTAGTTTGCTAAAGATTTCCAATGCAAAATACCAGAAATGGGTTGGCTTTGACAATAGGGATTTATTAGGGTAGAAGCTTACAGTTCCAAGGCTGTGAAAATGTCCAGATCAAGGTATCATCAAGAGATGCTGTCTCACCAAGTTGCAGCTGTGGGTAATCAGGCACATGGGGGCATCACCTAAGGATCCTTTCTCTCTGAGCTCAGCTGTGGGCAAATAAGCATATGGCTTGTCTCTCCCCAGACCTTGTCTCTCCAGCTTTGGGCTGCTATGCTGATTCCAGCCTTCAACCTCTCTTAGCCTTTTGGGGTTTCTCTGTCTTTCTGCAGCTGTGGGTGATCCTGGAGTCTTCTCTCACATGACAGGGTAAAAATGATAGCTTTCTTTCTCTCTGTGTGTCTCTGAATGTTTCTCCTGTTTATAAAGGACTCCAGCAAGAGGGCCAAGACCCACCCTGGGTATTCCAGTCAAAGGCCTCCAGCTGAATTCAGTTTAATCAAAGGTTTCCATACCCACAGGAATGGATTAGCTCAAAGAACATGATCTTTTCTGGGATTCACAAAAGCTTCAAACTGTCACATTGCCTAAGTGTTTTCCAAAGTGGTTATACTATTTTGTATTCCCACTAGCAGTGTATGAAGACTCCTATTTCTCCACATCCTTGCCAACATTTGGTATTGTTAGTTTTTTTGGATTATAGCCATTTTAGTCAGTGTGTAGGAGTATCTCATTGTGTCTTCAGTTTGCATTTTCCTAAAGACTCATGATGTTTGTCTTTTCATGTGTTTCTGAGCCATTTGTATATATTCTTTGGTGAAATGTCTATTCAGATCTTTGGTCCCTTTTTTAATTGGGTAGGTTGTCATTAAGTTGTAAAAGTTTTCATTATATATTCTGGATAACACATATTTTTTCAGATACACGAATAGCAAATATTTTCACCCAGTTTGTGGCATGTCTTCATTTTCTTAATGATGTCTTTAAAAGAACAAAGATTTTTACTTTTTTTGATAAAGTTCATTAATTTTTTTCCCCATTATGAGCCACGCCTTTGGTGTGATAACTAAGAAATCTTTACCTAACCCAAAGAAACAAAGACTTTCTCCTAATGTTTTCTTTTAGAAAATTTATAGTTATAGTTCATATATTTAGGGCTATTCCATTTTGAATTAATTTTGGTGTGTATGGTGTGAGATAAAGGTCTAAGTTCACATAATTTTTTTTTTATAAGAGAAGATAATCGGTTTATAGAAAAATCATGCAGAAAGAAAAGAGTTCCCATATATTCCTCTCTGCTGACAGTTTCTCTATTACTAACACATTGCATTAGTGTGGTACTTTTGTTACAATTGCTGAAACAGTATTATTATGATTATACTATTAACTGTAGCCCATAGCTTCCATTTGGGCACAAAGTTTGTGTTGTCCAGTTCTGTGGTTTTTAAAAATATTTTATTCTGCTAACATATATACAACCTAAAATTTCCCTTTTTAACTGCTTTCACATACATGGTTGAGTGGTATTGATTACATTCACAGTGTTGTGCTATCACCACCATCCACTAACAAAAATTTTCGATCACCCTAAAGAGAAAAGTACCAATTAAGCATTAACTCTCTATTCCATACTCCAGTCTCAGTCCCTGGTAACCTTTTTTCTAGTTTCTGAATCTATGAATTTGCATATTCAAATTATTTCATCATGGTTTTGATTTGCATTTCCCTAATGGCTAAGGATGCTGAGCATCTTTTCATGTGTATATTGTCCATTTGTATGTCTTCTTTGGAATGTGGAGTCTTTTGCCCACATTTAAATTGGGTTGTTTGTCTTTTTGTTGTTGATGTATAGAATTTCATTTTATATTCTAGATTAAGCCCTTAGCAGATAGGTAGTTTCCAAATATTTTCTTGCATTCTGTAGGATGTCTTTACTTTCATATGAAGTCCTTTGATACACAAAAGCTTTTTATTTTGATGAAGTTCCATTTAGCTACTTTTTCTTTTGTTATCATGCTTTTATTGTAAAGTCCAAGATACCATTGCCTAACTCAAGGTCCTGAAGATGCTTCCCTACATTTTCCTCTAGGAGTTTTATAGTGCTGACTTTTATATTTAGGTCTTTGGTCCATTTTGAGTTGATTTTTGTATATGGTGTAATGTAGGGGTCCACCTTCACTCTTATGCATTTGGACATACAGGTTTCCCAGACCATTTGTTGAAGACACCCTTCTTTCCCAATTGAGTTGGCTTTTCACCATTGTCAAAATCAATTGACCATAGGTTTTGGTCTTTGGTTGATTTCTGAACTCTTAGCTTGATTCCTTTGGAGTATATGTCTTTCCTTGTGCCAGGACCATGCTGTTTTGATTACTGTGGCTTTATAATAAGTTTTAAGATTGGAAAGTATGAGTCCTCCAACTTCATTCTTGATTTTTAAAGATGATTTTGGCTATTTCGGGCCCTTTACCCTTCCATTTAAACTTGATGGTAGGCTTTTACATTTCTGCAAAGAAGGGTATTAGTTATATATTAGGCTTGCATTGAATCTGTAAATTGCTTTGGATAGAATTGGCATCTTAACAATATTAAGTCTTCCAATCCATGAACACAGAATGTCCTTCCATTTACTTAAGTCTTCCTTGATTTCTTAAAGCAGCATTTTGTACAAGTCCTCTACATCCTTGGTTAAATTTATTCTTAGGTATTTGAATCTTTTCTTGCTATTGTAAATCAGATGTTTTTCTGGATTTCCACTTTACATTTTTCATTATTTGTGTATAGAAACTCCACTGAGTTTTGCATGGGTCTCTTGTAAATGGCATTTATGGGTCATGCTTTTATTCTTTTTTAACCCGTACAGCCAATCTTGCCTTTAAATTTTTTTCTTTATTAAGAGAAGTTGTGGGTTTAAAGAACAATCATGCATAATATACAGGATTCCCACATACCACTCCACCACCAACACCATGCACTGGCATGGAATATTTGTTATGATTAGCACATTTTAATAATTGTACTATTAACTAAAGTCAGTGGTTTAACTTAGGGTTCACTGCAGTTCCAAGGATTTAAAAACAATTTTTAATCTACCATATATACAGTCTAACATTTTCCCTTTTAATCATATTCAGATATATATTTTGGTGCTGTTAATTGCATTTACAATGTTGTGCTGCTGTCACCACCATCCATTGCGAAAACATTTCCATCATTCCAAATAGGAACCCTGAATAATTTAAGCCTTAATTATTCATTCCATGGCCCTACCTCACCCTCTGGTAACCGATATTCTAGATTCTGACTCTATGAGTTTGCTTGTTCTAATTGTTTCAAATCAGTGAGATTATGCAATATTTGTCCTTTTGTTTCTGGCTTATTTCACTCAAAACAATGTCTTCAAGGTTCATCCATGTTGTCGCAGGTATCAGGACTTTGTTCCTTAGCGCGACTGAATAATTTTCCATTGTATGTATATACTACATTTTATTTATCCATTTATTGGTCTATGGACACTCGGGTTGCTTCCATCTTTTGGCAATTGTGAACGATGCCACTATGAACATCAGTGTGCAAATACCTGTTCAAGTCCCTGCTTTCAATTTTTGGGGGATATATACCTAGCAGTGGGAATGTTGGGACATTTGCTATTTCTATACTTAGCTTTCTGAGGATTTGCCAAACTGTCTTTCACAGTGGCTGCACCATTTTACATTACCACTAGCAAGCAATGAGTGTTCCTATTTCTCCACAGCCTCTCCAACACATTATTATTATTATTATTATTTTAAATAGCAGCCATTCTAATGAATGTGAAATGGTATATCACTGTGGTTTTGATTTGCATTCCCTGATGGCCAATGATGTTAAGCATCTTTCCATAAGCTTTCTGACCATTTGTGTATCATCGTTGAGAGTTGTCTGTTCAGGTCTTTTGCCCATTTTTAAATTCAATTATCTTTTTGTTGTTAAATAGAGGTATTTCTTTATATATACTAGTATTAAACCCTTATTGGATTTGTGGTTTCCAAATATTTTCTCCCATTGGGTAGGCTGTCCTTTTTTTTTCATGGCAAAGTTCTTTGAGGAACAAAAGTTAAAAAAAAAATTGAGGTCCCATTTATCCATTTTTTCTTTTATTGTTTTTGCTTTGGGGGTAAAGTCTAAGAAACCATTGCCTAACACAAGGTCCTGAAGAAGTCCCTACATTTTTTTTTTTTTACTTTGATAGTTCTTATATTTAGGTGTTTGATCCATTTTCAGTTGCTTTTTTTGTATGTGGTGTGAGGTAGGGGTCCTCTTTCTTAGTTTTGCAAATGGAAATCCTGTTTTCCCAGTAGCAAATGTTAAAGTTACTATTCTTTCACAATTGAGTGGTCTTTTCCCCTTGTCAAAAATCTTTTGGCCGTAAATGTGAGGATTGATTTCCGAGCTCTCAATTCTATTCCATTGGTCTACATGTCTGTCCTTGTGCTAGCTCCATGCTCCTTTGATTACTGTGGCTTTTTAATAGGTTTTAACATCGGGAAGTATGAATCCTCCAACTTCATTCCTTTTTATCAAGATAGCTTTTTCTATTTGAGACTTCTTACCCTTCTATATAATATTGATGGTTGGCTTTTCTGTTTCTGCAAAGAAGGATTTTGGAATTTTGATTAGGATTGCATTGAATCTTTAAATTGCTTTTGGTAGTATTTACATCATAGTGCTATTTAGTCTTCCAATCAATGAACACAGAATATCCTTCCATTTATTTAGGTCTTCTTTAATTTCTTTTAGCAATCTTATGCCGTTCTCTGTGTATAAGTCCTTTACATCCTTGTTCAGATTTATTTTTAGATATTTGATTCTTTTAGTTGCTATTATGTATGAATTTTTTTCCTTGATTTCCTGTTTTGATTGTTCATTGCTTTTGTATAGAAACATTGCTGATTTTTGATGTTGATCATGTACCCTGCCACTTTGTTGAATTCATTTATTAGCTTTGGGAATTTGTTGTAGACTTTTCAGGATTTTCTGTATATAGTATCATATTGTCTGCAGTAGGGATAGTTTTACTTCTTTCTTTCCAATTTGGTTGCTTTTTATTTCTTTTTCCTGCCTAATTGCTCTATCAAGAACTTCCAGTACAATGTTGAATAACAGTGGTGACAGTGGACATCTTTGTCTTGTTCCTCATCTTTGAGGGAAAGTTTTCAGTCTTCCACCATTAAGTAGGATGTTAGCTGTGAGCTTTTCTTATATGCCCTTTATCATGTTGAGAAAGTTCCTTCTATTCCTAATGTTCTGAATTTTTTTTTTTAATCAAGAAAGGGTGCTCTATTTTGTCAAATACCTTTTCTGCATTGATTGAGATGACTGTTTTTTCCCTTCATTCTGTTAATGTGGTATATCACATTAATTGGTTTTCTTCTGTTGAAACAACCTTGCATAACAGGGTTAAATTCCACTTGAACACAGTGTATAATCTTTTTTTTTTTTTAGGTGCTGGGGGCGGGGACTGAACCTGGCACCTCCTATGTGAGAAGCCAGTGCTCAACTACTGAGCCACATCAGCTCCCCCGGGTTTATTTTTGTTGTTGTTCCTTTTGCTTGTTGTTTGTTTTTGTTTTTTCAGGAGGCACTGGGAACTGAACCGGGTACCTCCCATGTGGGAGGCAGGCACTCAACTGCTTGAGCCACATCTGCCCCCTAATTTTTAAAAATATGCTGTTGGATTTTGTTTGCTAGTATTTTTTTGAGGATTTATGCATTCATATTCATAAAAGATATTAGTCTGTAGATTTCTTTTCTTGTGGTATCATTATCTGGTTTAGGTATGAGGATGACAGTGGTTTCTTAGAATGTGTTAGGGAGTGTTCCTTCCTCTTCAGTTTTTTGGAAGAGTTTGAGCAGAACTGGAGTTAAGTCTTCCTGGAACATTTGGTAGAATTCCCCTGTGAAGCCATCTGGTCCTAGGCTTTTCTTTGTTGAGAGGTTTTTGACTACTGATTCAATCTCTTTACTACTAATTAGTTTGTTGAGATATTTTACTTGTTCTTGAGTCAATGTAGATAGTTTTTGTGTTTCTGTGAGTTTTTCCATTTCATCTGAGTTATCTAATTTATTGGCATCTGGTGGTTCATAGTTTCCACTTAGAGCCCTTTTTATTTCAGTGGGGTGGGTAGTGGATGTCCCCCTTTCCATTTCTGATTTTCATTATTTGTATCCTCTCTCTCTCTCTCTCTTTTTTTTTTTTTGGTCTGTATAGCTTAAGGTTTGTCACTTTTGTTGATCTTTTCAAAGAACCAACTTTTGGTTTTGTTGATTCTCTGTATTATTTGTTTTCTACCTCATTTAACTCTAATATTTTGTTTCCTTCCTTCTGCTTGTTTTGGTTTTAGTTTGCTCTTCTTTTTCTAGTTCTTCCAGTTTTGAAGTTAGGACTCTGATTTGAAGTTTTAAATCTTTTTTAGTATAAGCATTTGGAACTATAAAGTGTCCTCTTAGCACTGCCTTTGCTGCGTCCCATGTTTTGGTATGTTGTATTTCGTTTCATTTGTCTCAAAATATTTCCTAGTTTTGCTTCTGATTTTCTTCTTTAAGCCATTTTTTTCATTAAGTATGTTGTCTAATTTCCACATATATGTGAATTTTCCCTTTCTCCCTCTCTTATTAATTTCATTAAAAAATTTTTTTGTTATATTTAAAGAAGCTTGCATAAATGTTACATGAAAAATATAGGGGATTCCCATAAACTCCATGCCCTCCCCCTCCTACACTTTCCCACATTAACATCTTTCATTTGTGTGGTACATTTGTTACAATTGATGAACACATATTGAAGTATTGCTACTAACCATGGACTATAGTTTACATTATAGTTTACACTTTGCTCTGCACAATTTTATAGGTTTGACAAAATGTATAATAACCTGTATCCATCTTTGTCTGGTATTTCCAAAGTCTGGTCCTCTTTGTTTTTGGTTTTTGAATTTTTATCTTGTTCCTATGAATGGTCCATCATTTCTTGTTACTCTTGTAGCTTTTGTTGCACTGTACATTTTAACATTTTTATATATTAACTCTGGTATTTGGCCCTTGAGGTGTCTGTTCCTTAAGTACATTCCAGATAGTTATATGACAGAGATTTCCTTGAGTGCTGGAGATAACAGAAAGAAACAAACCAATGCAAAAATCACCTTTCATAGTCTTTTTAAATTGGCTCTGTGTTTGTTTATGCTCTCCTTTCATATAGTACCCCCTATCAGGAAGTTCAGCCTGAGATCAAAGTGTGGATCCCTCTTAATATTTTCTGAGTCTCTGTCTTGTTCTGGGTTTGTGCTTGTGACCTTAGGAATTCCCCTGTGTACAGGAATCCAAATGCCTACTCTACTCCTTATGATCTCTTCCAGCATACTCTTGTTTGTCTTAAAGGTGGTAATACTTCATCTTCGGCTGCTTTTATTATTTCTTACACTGCTTAAACTGTGAGCAAGGTACTTTTTCCTGTAGTGCAAGTTTTGGGAGGGCGAACCAGAGAGTAGTTTCCTGGTTTATTCTTTTCAGATACTGCCCAACAGATTGGCAGCAATGTACAGGAACTACAGTGGAACATAGGGGTTACTCTGTTCTTTCTGGAATGGGACCAGGGACCCATAATGAGAGAGTAGACTGCCTCTATACTGAGCTGGGACGTGGGAGGGGAGGGGCCAGGAAATGTGCCATGAGCTTCTCCTAATGTTTTTTAAGTTGCAGTTTCTTGATTCAACACTTGCCCAGTTACTGCAATCCTTTAGCTGTTTTCTAAAGTTTTGAGGAAGATTGCTCAGCCAGTTTTTGGTAATTGTTCAAAGATTCTGTCAGTAAACAGAACTTGGAGCATACAAAATCCAAGAATATGAAGTTACTAGTAAAAGATAATTTTGTAGTAATTTTAGACTTCTAAAAACTTGCAAAAATAGTGTAGAATAACTAAAGACTTTATTTGTATTTCATCAGTTTTTTACATGCTTTCATTTCTTGTGTGTATGTATGTGTATATATCAGTTAAGTCTGCATAAATCTATGAAATGTTATCACATGTATTAATTTTTGTAACCAATGTAACTACTATAATACAGAACTATTCTGCCACCCAAAAGAAACCCTCTCATGTTACCTCTTTATATTTTATTCTATGGTGCTGTAATTTTGTCAGTTTAAGAGTGCTATATAAATGGAATCATAAAATATATAACCTTTTGAGATTGGCTTTTTCCCTGATTTTGTTAATTTGTATCTTCTTAGTTTCTTTTTTGGTCTAGTTCAAGGTTTTTTATTCTGTTAATCTTTTCAAAGAATCAATTTTTAAACTTTGTTAATTTTCTGTATTGCTATTCTGATTTTTCTTTCAGTGATTTCAATTGTGATCTTTATTATTTCCTTTATTCTAAGCTTTGTGTCTAGGTTTTTCTTACTTTTGTAGTTTCTAGGAGGAAACTTACGGTTATTGATTTGAGATCTTTTTTCTTCTCTATATTGGTATGTAATGCTATAAATCTCTCTAAGCACAATTTAAGCTGTGTCCCATAAATTTTGATATGTGGTGCTTTCATTTTCATTTAGCTAAAATATTTTCTAATTTCCTTTGTAGTTTCTTTTTTGACCTATACATTATTCAGAAATGTTTTGTTTAGTTTCCTAATATTTGGGATTTTCTAGAGATCTTTCTGTTGTGAATTTCTAATTTAATTGCCATGTCATCAAAGAACTACTTTTTCTGACTTAAATCCTTTTAAATTTATGAGACTTATTTTATGGCCTAGCATCTTGTCTATCCTGGATAATATATCATGTGCATTTCAAAAGCATGTATATTCTGCTATTGTTTGGTATGTTCTATAAATGTTTGTTAGGTCAACTTGGTAGATAGTGTTTTTTACACCTTCAATTCCCTTTCTGATTTTCTGTCCATTTCTATCAATTATTGAAATTGATTTATTAAAATCTTTAATTAATCTGTATTAATTGTTGAATTCTTTCAGTTTTGTCAGTTTTTGCCTCTTGTGTTTTGGAACTCTCTTGTTAGATTTTTTTCTGAGTGGTTATTCTAAGGATTACACTATGTATCTTATCACAGTCTAATTGAGGTTAATACTGACTTAATTTTGGTAAATTATGGCAACTTTGCTCCAACACAGTACCTTTTCCTACCCCCTCTAATGTATAATTTTTGTTCTATATCTTACATCTATATATGCTATATAAACTGCATGTTTATTCTTTATATTATCTTATGTCTTTTTAAACAAATTAAGAATACAAAAAAGGATGGTCTTTTTTAACCCACATATTTACCATTCATTTCTTCATGTGTAATTGAGTTACTATCTGGTATCATTGGATTGCTTGTAATATTTCTTGTATTGTAGATCTCTTAACAACAAATTCCATCATCTTTTAAAAATATGGCAATATATTTTGCTTTCATTTTGGAAGGATAGTTTTGCTAGATATAGAATTCTTGGTTGTCAGAAATTTATTTTATTTTATTTTTCACCACTTTGAAAATGTCATTGCACTGATTTCTGGCTTCCATTGTTTCTGATTAGAAGTCAAATGTTAATTGTATTGCTGGTCCCCTTTGTAACTTTGTAAAATGAGGTGTTTTCCCTCCCTGCTTTAAAGATTTCCTTTATATGTTTGACTTTCAGCTGTTTTTCTCTGATGTTTTCAGATGTGAATCTCTTTGTCTTGGTTCTGCTTGGGGTTTGTTGAGTTACTTGGATCTTTGGACCAATGATTTTCATCACATTTGGGACATTTTCAGTCATTATATTTCAAATAATTTTCTGCCCCCTTTTCTCTCTTTTCCACCTGGGACTGCTGTTATGCATATGTTAAATTTCTTCATTTTGTATACAGTTCACTGAGGCTCTGTTCATTTTTCTTTGATCTTGTCTCTCTCTCTTTTTCATATTGGGTAATTTCTATTCATTTATCATCAAGAACTTTGAGTTTTTTTCCTGCCATCTCAAATCTGCTTTAAGCCCATCTAATTTATTTTTTTCATTTTGTAATTCATTTCAAAGTGTTATTGAACTTTCAACTCCAGTATGTCCATTTGAGAGATGAGAAAAGGACATATGCATATTGTTTTGGTCAGCCAAAGGTGTGCCTTTTGAAATATACCAAAGATTGGTCGGTCTCTATAAAGGGTATTTATTTGGGGTAGAAGCTTACAGTTACCAGGCCACAAAACATACAGTTCTTCCCATACCA
>PVKH010006413.1:0-21093 GCA_004027955.1 Chaetophractus vellerosus | reverse complement strand
GGAAGAGTTGAAAGGGAAGAAGGGAGCTGCAGAGAGAGAGAGCAAACTCTGGAGATCTTCCAGGAATCCCCCTCCTGTCTTCAGCTGAGGACTGATAAGTGCATATGCATAAGGAAATTATGCAAGAACTGAGGTGGAACCGCTGGAAAGGAGCAGATAGAAAACTCCCCAGAGCTCACACAGTGCTGATAATAGTTCATGTTCCCTCCAGTCAGACAGAATGGAAAATTTTCTTAATATCATCATCAAAAGAGTGCTAAGAAGGCTATTATCTCTATAGTAGTGGGACAAAATTAGCCCTAGATTAAAGGATACTTTAGCCACAGCTAGCAATACTAAATCAACCTTGAGAGAATAAAACTGTTTCTAAGTAATTTACCAATACTCAAGAATAGTTAAAGGAATTCCAAAATAACCAGCACCAAATAAGGCAAAATTTGCTTTGTCTGTTATCCAATTAAAAATGTCCAGGCTTATAAAGAAGAAGGAAAATATAACCAATAGTGAGAGGAAAAAAAGTCAAACAATAGAAACAAACACAGAAATAATGCAGGTGATAGAATTAGTAAACAAGGGCAATAAAATTATTTTCATAAATATATTTCATATGTTCAAGAATGTATAGAAGGTATTAGCATATTAAGGCAAAAAGGAAGATATAAAAATTCAAATTGAACTTCTGTAGATGAAAAGTAAATTGGACAGGAGTGACAGTGTACAAGCACTGTAAAAGACAAGATTAATGAACTGCAATAATTAGCAATAAAAACTAAATTGAAAAACACAGAGGAAATAGAGTCTAAAAAACTAGTAGAACAAAAGTGAATCATGGAATTACTTCAGGCAGTCTATGTGCATACATTTGAAGTACAGAAGGAGAAGAGAGAGAGGTGGGCAGAAAAAAATATTTTAAACTAAAATTATAAAAATGGATGAATCTTCAAGGAACTGTGTGTAATACCAAATGGTCTACTGTACATATAATAGTAGTCCTAGAAGAAGAAGAAGGGAAAGAAGGTGGAGGAACGGGAGGGTAGGAGGAGAGAGAAGATAGCAGAAAAATTATGTGAAGAAAAGATGATGGAAAATTTCCCATACTTGATGAAAAACATTGACTTCAAAATCCAAAAGTTCTGTGAACCCCAAGTAGGAACATAACAAAGATAACTACATCTAAACACATCACAGTCAAACTGCTGAAAATCAAAATAAAGAGAAAATAAATTAGAGCAGAGAGAAAAAATGACATATTACATACAGGGATGTTAATAATAATATCTGCTGCTTTCTCTTCAGAATAAAAATTGAAGCCAGAAGAATAAGAATTCACATATAGAAAAACAAGTGGAAACCTAGAATACTATATCCAGTAAAACATCTTTCATGAAATGAGAATGAAATAAGTGCATTTTCACATAATGAAAGTTGAAAGAACTGTCAGTTGACCTGCACTGCAAAAGGATGTTGGTCATGCGAAGGTAAATTGATACAAAATGGGAACTCAGAATAAAGGAAAGAGCATTAAGATCACCAGAAACCACACCTACATGGGTAAATATAAACGACTATTTTTCTTTTCTTGTATTTTTCTTAAAGGATTACTGCTTAAAGCAAAAATGATCGTGTTATAAGTTCACATTTATGCATAGGTAAAGGAACAATATGACAAAAATGTCATAAGGATAAGAGAGGTCATAAAAGGAACTAGGCTATTGCATTTGTGAAATGGAAAGGAGGAAGTGACAAGTGTGAAGTAGAATTTATGAAGGAGCTGTTGTGAAGTATGAAGTGGTAAAATAACTCAATAAAATGTGATAATTCAAGGATCTATATTTATAACCTTTGAGGAAACCCTGAAAAATAAGTGTAGCTCATTGTCTAAAATGGAATGACTAAATTTTTTTTTTAATGCTGGAAAGGAGCAACATTGGAGCAAAAACAAAACGAAAAATATAAAAAGTCTATAGACTTAAGCCCAAGCATATCAATAATTACATTAAATATAAATGGACTAAACATTCGAATGAAAAATGAGAGATTGTCAGAATGGGGGGAAAAGCAAGGACTGTATATTGACTACAAGAGATGTGCTTTAAATAAAACATACTGATTAGCTGAAAATATAAGGCTGAAAAAAATATGTCATCCAAATGCACATAGGAAGTTCACTAAAATAGACCACATGATGTGCATAAAAAGTCTCAGTCTCTTTCAAAAGTTTGAAGTCTTTCAGAGTATGCTCCCTGACTTCAACCGTATTAAATTAGATAGCATTAGCAAAAAGATACATTTTAAAATGCCCAAATTTATATTATTAAACACACATAATTAATCCATGAGTCAAAGAAGAAATCACAAGAGACATTGAAGAATATTTCAAAATGAAAGGTAATGAAAATGAAACATATCAAAATTTATGGATTGCAGATAAACATTAATTAGAGGAAAATTTTAAAATTTAAATGCTATATTAGAAAAGAAAAAAAGGTTTAAAAATCAATGACCCCTTTTTTGGTTGTCAATGTAATATTGTACTATATTTTGCAAGATACTACCACTGGAAGAAAATGGTGACAGGGCCCAAGGGATTACCATATATTTATTAAAACATTGTAATGATGGATACAGGCTATGATACATTTTGTCATAACCTATAAAGTTGTGCAGTGCAAAGTATAAACCATGATGTAAACTATAGACCATGTTTAGTAGCAATGCTTCAATATGTGTACATCAATTGTAAGAAATGTACCACTAATGAAAGATGTTGTTAATATGGGAGAGTGTGGGAAAGGGAGGAGTTGGTGCTTATGGGAATCCCCTATTTTTTAAATGTAATATTTATGCAATCTAAAGCTTCTTTAAAAATAAAAAAAATTTTAAAAATCAGCATGTAAATCTACAATCATCTCAGAATAAAAAGTCTAATTTAAAAAATCAGTGCTGTAGGGCAGGGTTTGGTAAACTATGGGTCATGAGGCAAATCTTGTCAGCAAATATTTGTTTATGACCCACAACTAAGAATGGTTTTCATATTTTTCAAGGTTCATTAAAAGATTAAAGAAGAATATGTAATGAATTGGTGGGCCCTCAAAACCTAAAATATTTAATAATTGGCAAATGCAGAGAAAGTTTTCCAACTCCTGATCCAGGCCATTTCTGTACTATTCTGGAGCCCCTTTCTCCACTAATTACAAATAAAAATGCTGGACAAAAAACAAACAAACAAACAAAATAACCCAACTACTTGATGACTCAAATGTTAACAAAAGTGGCCAAATTATGGGGCAAACTCAAATCTTACAGAAGTGACCCTTGTGGGAGTGTGTTTTTTTACTGCTATTTTTCTTTAGGCTTTGCTGCAATAGTATGTCCCTGTCATGAGTTATATGGCACTGGGCAGCTAAAATTCAGATAGAAACCCTTACCTCATTTACTTCTGGCTAGTGGATTCAGGGAAAAGAGACCCTGTATGACAGAAGGTGAGGTGGAAGGATCACAAAAAGGAGAAAAGAGGACATGGAGATGCCTTAATTCTACTTAGGTATCTGTGCAAATTTCAGCCTTACCTCTAAACAACACTTGTATGGGATAGACATAAACAGTATAGAAAAGATTTAGAGAGCTGAACCGAAACTTTAACCTCTGCTCACAGAAGGTCAATACAGAACTTCTGGTCTGAACCTAATAGGGTTAATACCAGCTAGAACAAAAATATCAATATTCTCCACAGGATTGTAACAGTTCCAAGAGTCCACACAATATAATATATATGTTTTCTAGAATGCAATCCAGTACCACAGAACAGAAAATGGACCAGAAAAATGTGACTTATTCTCAAGAGAGAAGACAATCAACAGATACAAACCCCATTACGACCCAGATATTAAAAGTATCAGAGAGGATTGTGGGAAGATGTTGATGGACTAACAGGCAGAGCTGAATGCTCTCACAAAAACAATGAAGAAAGAGCCAAAAGCTCTCTGAGGCACCTGTGTTGGGGGTGAGCAGACACAACTCCCAGGAGGGTGAAGGACAGAGAGACAAAGAAAGCAAAAATGACAAACGTGAGTTACCAAGTCCCTGTGGTGGCTGGGAAGTGCTCCCCTCCCCCCTCCCCCAAGATAATAAGCTGGGGTAAAACCCCTGGATCACTGCAGAATACTGAGAGGGGAACAGACATCTTCCTCCCTGTCAGCTGTTTCAAGGAAAAAGGGAGGGGAGGTTGGGGTGCTTTTCTTCAGTGAATTCGGCCAGCAGAGCCCACTTTGACTCTCTGATGTGGAGATTCAACACAGGAACAAGGAAAGCCAAGACTGAAACACCTCCATGGAACTGTGCATTGACTATCACCATCTACTGGCCTGTCTGGAAATTGCATGGTCAAAAAATGTTCTGTATCCAACCCCTGGGAGAAAGTCTACATCCCACTAGTGAATCCCTGGCCCAATTTTGAAAACTTAAGCTGGACAATTTTAAAGACTTAGAGTAAGTTGAAACAAATATCAAGGAGAGAAATGTAAAAAAAAAAAACAATAGGCAAGAGAGAGAAATTAGCCATCAGAGTAAATTCACCAACATATTCAGATGCCTAGACATCAGCAAAAAATTACAAGCCATACTAGGAAGCAGGAAGAGATGTCCCAGCCAAAAGAACTAACTACATTTCCTGAAGAGATACAGGATTTAAGAGAATTAATCAGTGGTAATCACACAACTTTCCTAAATCACTGCAAAGAATTTAAAGAAAACATGACTAAAGAAATACAGAATATTGAGAAGACACTGAGCAAGCATAAAGAACAATTTGAAAGCCTACAAAGTAAAGTAACAGACCCTATGGGAATGAAAGACATGATGGATATGATTAAAAATACATTAGAGGCACAAAAAAGCATATTTGAATTGCATGAAGACAGAATTAGTCATTTCAAAGACAGAACATCTGAACTGGAAAAGACAGGGGAACAGAAAGAGAAGAAAATGGAAATAATGGAACAGAGTTTCAGGGAACTGAATGACAATGTGAAATACACAAACATTTGCGTTATTGATATCCCAGAAGTAGAAGAGTATGGAAAAGGGTCAGAAAGAGTATTTGAGGAAATAATGACCAAAATTTCCCAACCCTTATGAAGGACATAAATATCAATATCTAAAAAGGACAGCATACACCAAACAGAATAAGTCCGAATAGATGTACCCTGAGACACCTACTATTCAAAATGACAAATATCAGCAATAAAGAGAGGATTCTGAAAACAGCAAGAGAAAATCAAAGCATCACATTTAAGGTGTATTAGTCAGCCAAAGGGTGCTGATGCAAAATACCAGAAATCGGCTGGTTTTTATAAAAGGTATTTATTTGGGATAGCAGCTTACAGTTACCAGACCATAAAGCATTTACTTCCCTCACCAAAGTCTATTGCCATGTGTTGGAGCAAAAAGTCTGCAAGGGTTCAGGCTTCTTGGGTTCCTTCTTCCTGGGTCTCCTTTCTCTCTGGGTTCAGCTGCTCTGCTCTCTCCACAAGGCCAGCTGTAGACTATCAGGCAAATGGCTCTGTATCCCTCCCTGGGACTTGATTCTCTCTGCTCAGCTGCTCTTCTTTCTTCCGTGTATTTATGTTCCCGGCTCCAGCTCAAAACTCCAACCTCCCTTCTCTGCAGTGTGGTTTCTCTGTGCATCCCCACTCACCAAGGGGGTGGAGACTCAACATCCTACTGATGTGGCCCAATCAAAGCTTTAATCATTATTTAATCAAGTAAAATTGAAACCTCTGAATCCAATATAATCTAATATACCCAGCAGAGCAGACCAGTTTACAAACATAATCTTGTATCTATTTTTGGAATTCATGAACAATATCAAACTGCTACATAAGGGAACCTTGATAAGATTAAGTGCCCAACCTCTCATCAGAAATAATGGAGGCGACAAGAAAGTGGTATGATGTATTTAAGGTACTGAAAGAGAAAACCTGCCATCCAAGAATACTGTATCTGGCAAAGATGTCCTTCAAAAATGACAGTGAGTTCAAAGTCTTCAGAGACAAACAAAAACCAATAGAATATGTTATCATAATACTGATTTACAAGAGAAACTAAAGGGGGTGCTGTGGCCTGAAAGGAAAAATCAAGGGTGAGAGATTTGGAGAAAAGTTTAGAAATGAAGATTATTAGGAAAGGTAAACTAAAGGATAAGAAGACAGACAATAGAACAATATGACAATGGAGAGCTGAAGGACAAAATGAATGATGTAAGTAGTGCCTTTACTGTAATAATATTGAACATTAATGGGTTGAACTCCCCAATCAAAAGATATAGACTGATAGAATGGATAAAAAATAAGAGCCCTCTATATGTTGTCTACAAGATAGCCATCTCAGATGTAAGGACACAACAAGGTTAAAGTGAAAGTTTGGAAAAATGTATTCCATGTAAATAGTAACCAGAAACGAGCTGGAGTAGGACACTAATATTTGACAAAATAGATTTCAAATGCAAAACTGTTATAAGGGATGAAGAAGGTCATTACATATTAATAAAAGGGGCAATTCAACAAGAAGAAATGACTATACTAAATATTTATACACCTAACCTGAATGCCCTAAGATACACGAGGCACACACTGGAAAAACTGAAGGGAGAAATAGATATTTCTAAAATAATAGTTGTAGACTTCAATCCAGTATTGTATAGAACACCTGGACAGAGGATAAATAAACAGAGAGCTTGAATAATATGATAAATGAATTAGACCTTAACAGACATCTATAGATATTTGCACTCCAAAACCAGCAGGATATTACTTTCTTTCCAAGTGCTCATGGATCCTTCTCCAAACTAGACCATATTTTGGGTCACAAGAAAAGTCTCACTACATTTTAAAAGATTGGAATTATATAAAACACTCTTTCTGATCATAACAGACTGAAGCTGGAAATCAATAATGGATGAAAAAAGGGAAAATTCATAAATATATGGAGATTAAGCAACACTCTTAAATAATCAGTGGGTCAAAGAAGAAATTGCAAGAGAATTCAGCAAATATATTGAGATGAATGAAAATGAGAGCACAACATGTCAAAACCTGTGGGCCACGGCAAAGGCAGTGCTGAGAGGGAAATTTACAGCCCTCCATGCTTACATTAAAAAAGAAGAAAGAGCTAAAACTGAAGATCTAATTGCATACCTGGAGGAACTAGAAAAAGAACAGCAAACCAATCCCATCCAAGCCAAAGGGAAAAAAATAGTAAAGTTCAGAGAAGAAATAAATGAAATCAAGAATAACAAAAAACAATAGAAAGAATCAACGAAACTAAAAGTTGGTTCTTCGAGAAGATCAACAAAATCGACAAACCCTTAGCTAGACTGACAAAGAAAAAGAGAGAGAACACACAAATAAAATAAAAAATGGGGGAGAGGGGCATTACCATTGACCCCGCAGAAATAAGAGAGACCATAAGCGTATACTTGAACAACTGTATGCCAGAAAACTAGACAATCTAGAGGAGATGGACAAATTCCTAGAAACACACAAACCACCTATACTGACCCTGGAAGAAATAGAAGACCTCAATAAACCAATCACAAGTGAAGAGATTGAAACAGTCATTTAAAAACCTCCCAAAGATGAAAAGCCTGGGACCAGATGACTTCACAGGTAAATTTTACCAATCATTCAAAGACGATCTAGCTGCCACGGACAGGGAAAAAGCTGCCACGGGCAGGGCAGGTCGCCCGCAAATGGAGCGCAGCCAGCCACCCGCGAACTGAAGCAAGAGCCGGCCGTGAACAGAAGCAGAAGCCGCTCACAAGTGGGGAAAGCCGCGCCTACGCAGTGACCAAGTCTCGGCGCGTACCCGCAACGGGGGGAAGGGGAGATATGTAATAAAATTAATAAATCTTTAAAAAACCTCAACAACAACAAAAAAAAACAAAGACGATCTAATATCAATCTTGCTCAAGTTCTTCCAAAAATTGAACAGGAAGGACCACTACCATGCTTATTCTATGAAGCCAACATCACCTTAACACTAAAATTAGATAAAGATATTACAAAAAAAAAAAAGAAAGAAAATTACAGACCCATATCTCTAATGAACATAGATGAAAAAAATCCTCAACAAAATCCTTGCAAACCAAATCGAAAAGCACATTAAAAGAATCATATACCACTATCAAGTGGGTTTTATCCCAGGTATGCAAGGGTGGTTCAATACAAGAAAATCAATTAGTGTAATAAACCACATTGATAAATTGAAGAAGAAAAATCATATGATCCTCTCAGTTGATGCAGAAAAAGCATTTGATAAAATACAGTACTTTCTTTTTTTTTTTTTCTTGGAACTGAATTGAGAACTCAGAAATAAACCCTCACATCTACAGTCAAGTGATTTTTGACAAGGCATTCAAGCCCTCCCAGCTGGACTAGAAGAGTCTATTCAACAAATGGTGCTGTGAGAACTGGATATGCATAGACAAAAGAAAGAAAGAAGACTCCTAACTGATACCTTATACAAAAATTAACTGAAATGGGATCAAAGACCTAAATATAAAAGCAACAACCATAAAACTTCTAGAAGAAAATGTAGGAAAACATCTTCAAGATATTGTGGTAGGTGGTAGTTTCTTAAACCTTACACCCAAAGCACAAGCAACAAAAGAAAAAGTAGATAAATGGGACCTCCTCAAAATTCAACACTTTTGCACATCAAAGGACTTTGTCAGAGGGTGACAAGGCAACCAACTCAATGGGAGAAAACATTTGGCAGTCACATATCCAATAAGTGTTTAATATCTATGCTATACAAAGAGATCATACAACTCACCATAAAAAGACAAACTACCCAAATAAAAAATGGGCAAAAGACTTGAAAAGACAATAGTCCAAAGAAAAAATAGAAATGGTGAAGAAACACATGGAAAAATGTTCAACATCACTAGTGATTAAAGAAATGCAAATCAAAACTACGAATATCATTTCATTCCTATTAGACTGGCTGCTATTATAGGTCAGAAAACTCTAAATGTCGGAGAGGATGTGGAGGGATTGGAATGCTTATTCATTGTTGGTGGGAATGTAGAGCGGTAAAAGCCACTGTGGAGGACTCTTTGGCAGTTCCTAAGGAATTTGAATATAGACTGGCCAAGTGACCCGGGAATACCATTATTAGGTATATTCCCAGAAGAACTGAGGGCAGAGACACAAACAGAATCTGCACACTGATGTTCATAGTGGCATTATTCACAATCGCCAAAAGCTGGAAACAACCCAGGTGTCCATTAACCGATGAATAGATAAACAAATTGTGGTGTATACACACTGTGGAATATTATGCAGCAGTAAGAAGAAATGAAGTCGTGAAGCCTATGAAAACATGGATGAACCTGGAGGACATTATGTTGAATGAAGCAAGCCAGACACAAAAGAACAAATACTGTGTGATTGTGCCATTATGAGCTAAACCTACTGTGTAAACCCATGGAGTTAATAATTACAATATAGGTAATCAGAAAATAGAAAGAGGGTAGAGAATGGAAAGCTGAGGGTTCATCTGTGCAGAATTGTTTAAAAGGTTGTTTGTAAATCTTTGGAAGAGAATAGAAATGGTTAAAGCATATGTGTTTGTAACTAGCAGTGCTATTGTATGGGTATGAGAGCGGTTGAAAGGGAAAGTCTAAGGTCATGTATATTACTAGAAGGAAAGCTAAAAACTATAACATGTGACTCTATAAGACAGTAAAACCTCATGTAAAACATGAATATGGGTGATATTGCGTATATAAGACTTTCTTTTACAAAATATAATACAAATATCCTAGAAAGAAGGAAAAGGAATAGCAGCTATGTACGCCAGGCGAAGCATAGAGATAGTGAGAGGTGATGATTTGTGTTTGTTTGTTTTTTATTTAATATTGGAATATTGAAAGTGCTCTGGGAGTGATTGGGGTGATGAATGCACAAACGTGATTACACAGAATACCATTGATCGTACTCTTCGGATGCATTTTTGCTTTACTAATATGTATCAATAAAATTGGAAAAAATGCTTAAGAAAAGAAAAATATGAATGTACAAAATAAATTAGAGAGACGGAAGTGAAATAGCAGCTATGTATGTCAGGGGAAGCTTAACAAGATTGAGAGGTGAATGTTAAGGTCTAAAGTGTTATGTCTGCTTTTTTTGTTTATTATTATTATTAATATTGGAATAATGAAAATACTCTAATAATGATTGAAGTGATGAATGCACAGGTATGTGATTATACCAAATACCATTGATTGAACACTTTGGATAGATTGTATGCTTTATTAACATGTATCAATAAAACTGATTAAAAAAGTATCAGACCAAAACTCTAAAGTAGCTGTTAAGCCGATGATCCATGAGCTAAAAAAGAACACACTTGAAATGAATGAATAGACAAGAAATATCAACAGAGAAATAGAAACTATAACCAAGAACTAACGGTAAATTTTAGAATTGAAATTTGCAACATATGAATACAAATTCAACAAATGGTTTCAGTAGAAGAATGGAGATAGAAGAAAAGGTCAGTAAAATTGGACAAAAATCAATATAAATTATCCCATCTGAAGAAAAGAGAGAAAAAATATGGAAAAATAATGAACAAAACTTCAGGAACCTGCAGAATAGCAGTTTTAAAATTAATTTTATTGAAGTCCCCGAATGAGAAGAGAGACTGTGGCAGAACAAAATATATTTGAAGAAATAATGGCTGAAATTTTCTCAGATTTGATTGAAAGCATACATTTAGATATTCAAGAAGCTCAGCAAACTCCACAAAGTATTTTTTAAAGAAAATCATGCTGAGACACATCATAATCATAATTTCAGATCTTAATGGCAACCAAATATAAAGAAAAATTCTTGAAAGTAGCCAGAGAAAAAGCATATATCACATACAGGGCAATAATGATTCAAACGGTTGTTGATTTCTCATCAGAAACTACGGAGGCCAGTAGACACAGAAACAGAGGAAAGAAAAAATAAAACTGTCAACCCTAAATTCTATATCTAGAGAAAATTATCATCAAGATAAAACGAGAATGAAGACATTTACAGATGTAGAAAAACTAAGATAAACTTTTTACCCACAGCTATAGTGTAAAAGAAATACAAAAGTAGTTCTTCACAAAGGAAAAGGATACCAGAGGGAAATACAGCTCTTCAGAAATCAATGAGGAATATAGGAAAGGATAAATGCCTGGGTAAATGGAACAGATCTATTTTTTTCCCTCTTCTTTAAAGTATGTAGGATGTAAAAATTGTAACAGTTTTGGAATTTGTGGAGGCAGGGATTAAAGAATCTGTGTTTTCTCAAGATAATTACATTTTATATGAGGTTATAAACGATTAACTCGAAATAGACTTTACTAGAACAACCTCTAAAAATTAATACAAAGGGATCTATATCTGAAAAACCAATAGGTAAAGCAAAATACCTACAAAATATTCCAATAATCCAAAATAAGCAAGAAAGAATGGAACAGAAGGGGTAAAAAGGGAGGAAACAAGCACAAAACAAATAATAAATTGGTTGACCTGAGTCCAACTGCTGAAAAGACCAAACTTTCCCCTTCAAATTGCCTTAACAATTATGTCGAAAATAAATTGACCATAAATGTAAGGGTTTATTTCTCACTTTCAATTCAGTTTCATTGATCTTTCTGTGAGTACTATACTGTCTTGATCATTGGATTTGATTTCTCTAAGGTTTGTACATTTGATTTCTCTAAGGTTTGTAGAGTTGTCCCATTTCATTCCTGATTTTAGTCATTTGTATCTTTTCTCATTTTCTCTTGGTCTATCTAGCTAGTCCTGTCAATTTTATCGATCTTTTCATAACCAACTTTTGGTTTCATGGATTTTCTGTATTGTATTTTTTCTATTCTATTGAGCTCCACTGTATAATTTATTATTTCCTTTTTTTGTGATTACTTTGGGCTGTTTGCTCTTCTATTTCTAGTTTTTTTTTTAGGTGGGAGCTTTGATTATTTGTTTGGGATTGTTCATCTTTCTAATATAAGTGTTGAAGCTCCAAGCACTGATTTAGCTGCATTCTGA
Organism: Chaetophractus vellerosus; assembly: GCA_004027955.1. NCBI lineage: Eukaryota > Metazoa > Chordata > Mammalia > Cingulata > Chlamyphoridae > Chaetophractus > Chaetophractus vellerosus. The sequence goes on along the minus strand of PVKH010006413.1, from coordinate 9,001 downwards.
CAATTTGGATATGATCTGCTTTTATTTTCATTCAGTTCAAATATATACAAACATATATATTTATATATACTGATTTCCCTTTTCTGTTTTCTTCTTTGAGTCATGGCTATTTAAAATTGTGTTTTTAAATTTCCAATTATTTTCATATTTTCCAAGTTTCCTTCTGTCGCTTATTTCTACTTTGATTCTCTTTGGTCAGAATGGATGTTGGACTCTGTCAAATTCTTTTTATTTTTATTTTAGTAATATGGAGTATTACATTCATTTATTTTCAGATGTTAAATCAGCCTTTCATTGCCCAGATACATTTTGTATGATTTCAATCCTTTTAAATTTATTGGGATTTGTTTTATGGGCTAGCATATGGCCTATATTGGAGAATGCATGCCTGAATTGGATGTCGATTCTGTGGTGCTTGTGAGGAATGGTCTATAAATGTGAGCTAGGTCCTGTGGTTTGATACTGTTATTTAATTTTTTATATCCGTGCTGATTTTATATCTGAGCATTCTTTCCATTATTGAGAGTAGGGTATCAAAGTCTCCAACAGTTGTTTTTTAATTGTCTCTTTATCTCATCAATTCTATCCTCTTTTGCTTCATGTATTTTTGGGGCTCTGTTAAGTGTGTATGTGCTTATAATTGTTAAATTTCCTGGTTAATTTACTCTTTAGTCATTATAAAAATGCATTGCTTGTCTCTATCAACATTTATTTTTGTCCATAAATCTATTTTGTTTGTCTTTGGCATAGTCACCCCATCTCTTGAATGGTGACTGTCTGCATTGTATGTAATTTCCCATCCTTTCACTTTCAACTGTTTGTGTCTTTGAATGTAAAATATAGCTTTTGTAGAAGCATATAGCTGGATATTTGTGTTTTTTAAATAATATCCAATCTGACAATGTCTGTCCTTAAGGTGGTTGTTTAATAAATTCACATTTAATGTAATTATTGATATGTTTGGATTTGGATCTTCCATTTTGCGATTTGGTTTCTATGTTCTCATGTTTCTTTGTTCCCCTCTTTCTTGTTGTCTTCTTTGAGGTTTTTCTAACATATTATTTTAAATAACTTTGCTTTTTTTTTACTATCTTGTGAGTAATTACCTTTTTAGTTGCTCTAGGGATTTCAATATTCATCTTTACATATAATTATATGCTTACCTAACACTAATATTAATTTAATTCCAGTAAAATATGTAAACATTGCCCAAATATAACTCCATTTCTCCATTCTTCTTTGTGATTTATTGTCATATGTATTATATATATACTTATGTTATAAACCTAATGATACAGTGTTATACTTACAATTTTTATGTATTTTAATAAGTGTAAGAGGAAAAAGGAGTCAAAGAGATTTGTATATTTTATACTATTTTATACTGACTTACATATTTGCAATTTCTCTTACTTTTCATTTCTTCCTGTGGATTCCAGTTACCATTCTGGCCTCATTTCCTTATTCTAATAAAGCCCTATCCCCTCACTCTCCATTGTGTTCTTCTTGCTATATTTATTACATCTTTATGTGTCATAAGCTGAACAATAGTTTTATAATTATTGGTTTATGCAATTATCTTTTAAATCAGTTAGTAGAATAAAAAAGACAAAATATGAATTTATATTTATCTATGTAATTTCCTTTACTGATGTTCTTTAATTCTTTGAGCAAATTCAGATTACCATCTGATTTCATTTCCTTTCAGTCTGAAGGACTTTTTTTAGTATTCTTGTAGAGCTGGTCTGCTAGCAATGGATTCTTTGCCTTTGTTTACCTGGGAATGTCTTTATTTAAGCTATCTATATGTTTAAAGTAATGGCTATTTGATTTGTACATGGTTCTGAAATCTGGAATGGGCTCAGCTGGGTGATTCCTTAGCTGTTCTTAGGGGTCCCTCATACGGCTGCATTCGTTTGGCAGGTGAGGACTGAAGACAGCTGAGACTCTGCTATGCCTGGGCTTCCCTCTTTCTCCGTGAGCTCTCTGGTTCTTGTCCTCCCCATGCTGTCTCAATATAGTCCCTCTGTGTGGTCTCTTCAGCAGTGTAGTGGGATTTTTACATGGTAGCCCATGGCTTCCAAGAACACAGAAGTGAAAGCTACTAGGTCTTAAGGCTTGGACTTGGACTGGCACAGCATCGCTTCTTCTGATTATTTTTTTTTTGGTTGAAACAAGTCACAGGCCCAGCCCACATTCAAGGAGAGGGAACTACGTATAAGTGTTTTTTTGGTTGTTGTTGTTTGTTTTTTTGTTACATATTCTCCCCTTTCTGCTCGTTCTTGCTGTGTTCATTTTTTGTGTGTGTGTGTGTGCGTTCTTCTGTGTCTGCTTTGTCTTCCCCCATTGCGGTGACGTACCGAGTCAGCTCACCGGGCGGGCGGCTTGCCCTGCTCACAGGCAGCTCTGCTCTGCTTGTGGGCAGCTCTGCTCTGCTCGCGGGCGACTTGCCCAGCCCATGGTGGCTTTGCCCAGCCCATGGTGGCTTTGCCCTGCCCGTGGCGGCTTTTTGCCCTGCCCACGGCAGCTCTGCCCTGCCCACGGCGGCTTGCCCTCTCACGGCGGTCTGCCCGCTCGGTGAGGCCCCCGGGAACCAAACCCGGGGCCTCCCATGTGGTGAACTGGTGCCTTATCCACTGGGCTACAGCTGGCCTCCCATATAAGTGTTTGAATACTGTTAAGTGTTGTTCATTGGGGGCGATCAATGTAACTATCACAATCTTGGAAAAGTGACCCTGCTTCTGGTAATTTGTCCTATAAATATACTCATGTGAAAGCTTTTCTACAAGAACAATCACTGCAGCCCTGTTTGAATTAACAAAAGCATCAGGAACGACTGGAATGTCCATCGATAATGGATTGGTTAAATGCATGTAATAAGTAGCTGTTAAAAAGAACGAGGAAGCTCAATGTATACTGATATGAAATAAACTTAGGATACAAATGTATATAAAATCAAGGCAGAGAAGTGTGTGTTTGGGGTGCTATCATTCTGAAGGAAGAATAACATATATATATGGTTTTGTGTACATAGAATATCTGAAAAAATATGCTGAAGACTTTAGAGATTTCCCGGAGAAGGGATTTAGCTTCATTTATTGATGCCTATTTCCTGGATGTAGAATTCTTGGATGACAGGTGATTTGCTGTTGTTTGTTTGGCTTTCTGAATAGATCACTGTAGTGCCGTTTGGCCTCCTTAATTTTTTTTTTGAATGAGAAGTCAGCTGTTAATCTCATTGAGGTTTTGTTGTATGTGGTGAGTCATTTTTCTATTGCTACTTTAAAGATTTCCTATTTGTGCTTTTCTTTTAAGAGTTTGGCTATGGTGTGCCTGTGTGGCTTTCTTTATCTTTACCATACTTATGATTCTTGAATGTGTAGATGAATGCTTTTAATGACATTTGAGAAGTTTGTGCTATTGTTTCTTCAGTTTTCCCCTCTTTCTCTCTTCCTCTCCTTCTGGTAATTCCATGAGGTGGATTTTGGTATTCTTGATGCTCTCTTACAGATCTGAGACTGTTCACTTTCATTCATTCTTGTACTCTTTCTGGTGCTGCATTTTGGATAATCTCTGTTGATCGATACTCACGTTCACTGATTCTTCTGCCAGATCAAATCTGCTCATGAGCTTCTCGATTCTGTATCCAATTTTTATCCAATTATCATAGTTTTCCACTACAGAATTTCCATTTAGTCTTCAATATAATTTACATTTCTTTGCTGATATTTTCTGTATTACAAGTCTTTATCTTCCAAGTCCTATATCTGTGCTCCCTCAGAGACAGCTTCTATTGACAGCGTTTCTTCCGGGGTATGGGCCACATTTCTGTGTTTCTTCATGCCTCATAAATTTTTTAGAAAACTGAACATTTTAGATAATATATTACAGCAACTCTGGATTCTGATTCTCCTCCCCCTCCCCCTGAGAGGTTGTTGTTATTGCTCTGTTTATTTGTTTGTATGTTTAGTGACTTACCTGGACTTAAATGAGGCAGCTGATATATCTAATTAGGTTTTTAAAAACTCCTGTTTATTTATTTAAACCTAGTTTCTAGGTGCTGCTCCTGGGTCAATCTGTGTCTGGTCAGAAGTTGTGCTTAAACACCTTGAGGCAGGAAAGCAGCTCCCCTTTGCTGATGGATCTGTGTAGGTGAGGGAAAACATTCAATTTCCAGGCAGTTCCAATGCCTGCACTGGCTTTTATTTTCTGAGTGGTTAAGGCCTCACATTCTGACTGGGATAAGTAGGCTGTTAAGACTCTCTCCAGATTCTCCTGAATGATCATGCCCTCTTGTAACTTATGACGGCCCCTCGTGGCTGTCTTATAACTTGTCATATTCCTTACATATCTGTTAAATTTCTGCCCAGTCAGTATTTTGTCCCTGGGGTAATTGTGATGTTGGCCTTCCCTGATTATTTTCTAACAAAATGACTATGATTCCTAAAGGATTCCTGGATATCTGGTTTTCTGTGCTCTGATATGTAGCTGCATGTTCCCGCAGAGTGGTAGCATGTTGCCATGGAGAGGGGATGGGTGCACCCCCGGGGTCCCCTATTGTTTCAGAGGTTTAGTAGATTTTCTTATAGTAGTTTTTCTTGAATAAATGTTCCTCAGATTGATGTGTACCTTTGAGCAATTTCCAGGGTCCTTAAATGATTGTTTTTGCCAATTAGGTCCTGTTTTAGATTTGTTTTTTGTGGGAAAAGATTTGCCAAGTCTCTCAACCAGCCATTCCAGAAACAACATCATTCAATGGTTTAAAAAAAAAAAAGCATTTGGAGAGGAATTAAAATAAAGGCACACTTACTCATTACCAATAATTAAGAGAAGGCACTAAAGATAGCATTAACATATTTCTATGTTGAATTGTTTGGAAAGAAAAAAATCTTGGGCAATTTTCAAGCAGGGACATGGGAAAATGAGTCCCCACAATAATGCCATTATACTACCTGAAGAAGGGGGGAGGCTCATCAAATCAAGTATTTTATGAGTGATTTTAGCGTCTAGGCAATCAAAGTAATTAACATAAAGGAAATGCATCATTGTGTATAATACATTTATTTTTGTGATCCCCCTGTGTCCTTTCAGATCTGTTGATTGCTTTTGTGCAACATTGATTCCTGATTAAAAAGGGGTAAATGATTCAAGTGAAAACTACACATCTAAAGAGAATGTATATCACTTTTGTTCATTCTCATCGTGTTCATAACTTTTTAGCTTTTTAGTTATAAATGGTAGAAATGTAACACTGAAATTGTGTGCAATGAAAAATTTCCCTCAGAATTTGCTGGTTATGAAATAAGAATTTATGAGGAAAAATGAAAGAAACTGTGGTTCTTCAGGCTTGAATAGTGACCACTGAGAAAAGATTTAGAATTGGACAGATTCACTTATTCTTTGATTCACCGAACAAATATTTATTAAGCTGCTACCAAAAGCCATACTGGTGATAAAGCAAAGAATAAAAATGTTTTTCTGAATCTGACATTCTAGTGAGGTGAGGCAGAATATAATCATGATAAATAAGTAAATTAGGTAATTTGCTACGGGGTATTGGTTTTGCAGCCAAAAATTAAATAGGACATGGAGGATGGGGAGTGGTGAAGAATGCCGGGATTTTAAATATAGTGGATGTGGTAGCCCATGCTGAGCAATAAACTTGAGGAAAAAAACATGGAGAGGAGAAAGCAATCTATGTGAGCATCCCCGGGGGGAAACATTCCAGTCAAAAGGAAAGGCCACTGCAAAGGAGGAAGAAAATTGGACATGTTAAGGAGCAACAAGCCCAGTGTGGTAGCAGTAGAATAAACAAGGGAGAGAGCATAGGAGATAAGGTTAAAGGAATAACAAAGGACCAGATTATTTAGGGCTTTGCAGGCCATCACAAAGACTATAGTTTACACTGCACATAAAATGGGGAGCCACTGAAGCAGAGAAGTAACATGTTTTAATATCAAATTATACAGCTAATCTCTGCCATTAGGAAAGAGTCTAAGACTTTGATCAGGTTGGGCATTAGATTGATATCATTAGTATGCCATTCTGGTACTGCCATTCATTTGTTCACTCAGAGTTTATCACTGATATTAAACCCACAAGATCTAGTCCCACCTTGTTTGCATGAAACTCATATCTCATCTCAATACAGCCCTTGTCTCGGCTCTCCAACTTGATTATTCACTTCTCATCTTCCTTTACTCCCTCATCACCCCTACTTCACCACCCTACATCCCAGATTAACTAAAGATGATGGACAGTAAAGAGTTAATGTATTTTGTATATGCTGTTTGGTCTACCTGGAACACCCTTGTCTGTCTCTGGAATTCTTATTTCTTTTGGTTAGCTTAAGATTTATTGCAATTTATTACAATTATTCATAGTCCTGTATCTCTATCTTGAGATTTTGGATTCCTTAAGGAAAGGGCCATTTTTAAAATTTCTATCTTTCACATTGTTTAGCAACAGTACTCAATCCATAGTTGTCATTCTATGTGAGTTTATTATATTAAATTTAAAAGGTAAAAATCTAGCCTCTTGGTAATTTTTACATTTATGCCAAGACTAATTTCAAAAAGAAATAAGTCAGTTACAATAAAAAAAAATCTGTATTTCAAAGGATTCAGTATAATGATGTATATTGAGGAACTTTATGGAGAGGTCAATGAGGGTTAGGTAAGAAATGGATATTGCAAAAACCTGGGCCAAGAATATCTTACCTTCATAACACTTATTACTACTTGATAGTGCATTATGCATTCATTTGTCTTTTTATTTATCTTCCACCAGAATGGAATCTTCATTAGAGTAAAGAGTTTGTCCATCTTTTGCCCTGCCTCGCCCCCCTTTCATAAAATAATATCTAGGTACGATCAGTTTTTGTTGAAGGAATGAATTTCAGGTGAACACTAAGTTCAGATATGAGCTCCCTCTTCATTCAGAATTCTTTTTTACTAATAAAAGGAACACTAAGGAATTTTTCAAGGAAGGTGAATTTTTTGACTTGCTATTGGGTGTTAAAAGAATTTATCTCATTAAATTTCACAGAGTCTTATTAAGGACCATTGGAGAAGATAACAATGACTTCAGGAAAAGGCATATAGAAATTTCAGAAATGTTCTTCATGTCCTTGTTCCTTAAATTAACCCAACATAAAAGCCAAAAGAATAATACTTACTTTTAAGTCTATAGAAAACTGAAGAAATATAGATTAAGTGCTCATATTATAACTTGGGAGGAAAATGGAATCTAGTTCCTTATGACCATGGCTGTGGAAGGATAAATAAATATTGAGCTAAATATTCACTTGTGTACTTTCCTGTTCTGAAAATCTTTGATATTAGTCTTTCAATAGGAACCCATTGTTCCAGGTTAAAATAATTTTATCTGGCCCCATAAACCCATATTTGCATTTTTGCTACCGACTTTTGAGGATTTAATGAAAAGAATAGGTGATGTAACGATTCTTGGCATTTTTAAATATGGTGAAAGACCTGTAGGAGCCAATTTATCATGCTTTATATATATATATAACCTATTCAATCCAATAGGAGATCTCAGAATGGCTCAAGGAAAGGACAACTGCAGGATTCTCAGGAAAAGGGGGTTCTCTTGATTGTGCTACTGAAGTAGAATTTATTATTTTTTATTTACTCATCATACAGCTCTCCCAGTCTTTTGAGAACAATATACTGATTTTGCTTTGGTTGAAATCACTCTAATTTTGGTCCAGATGCATGAGTGAATGAAGTTGACTTGTCCTTCCAGTCTTTGCCCCTGGATTCCAGGTGTTCAGACCTTGACTAGGCTATTCCATCAAGGCCTCTCAGGATGGCCACAGAGGTAGTATGATAGGTGACCCAAGTCAAGTCATTCATTGTCAGCAAGACTCTGTTCTCTGACTTCTTTTGGAACTCTCAGGGAAGTATATGCTCTCTTCTCTGGAATAGTTGATCAGATGATGCAGTGATGATAACTTGAAGTCACTGAGAGCCACCAGGCAGAATCCAAGAATGCATCCCATGTAGAGGAAGCCAAGTAGAGGGGTGAAGCTTCATGACAACATTTGGCCCCTGAATCAAACTCACCCAAAGCTAGATCTACTCCTGGACATTTTAGTTTACATGAGCCTTCACTCGCCTTCTTACTTTAGCTCATTTGAACCAGGTTTTTGCTCCTAGCAAAAGAAAGTCCTAACAACTACGAACCAGCGTCGTGATTGGAGGCACATCAAGTGTTCTACCATATACCTTCACAGTATCTTCCTCTTGCACATGTGGACAATCGTTTCTCTCCAGAAGTGGAAAATGTTATAGAATAGTCCTTGAATAGACTATTAAATGATCTATTGATTAATGGGGATACTTGATGCTTCTAGTTGAGATACATTCTTTGGAATATTTAATTTTGCTAATGGTTTGTCTGCTACTTGTGTATATCTGACACCATTTATTTGTCTTCAACTATATGCCAAACACACTTTTAGGACTAGTGATATAAAATGGCCACTCTGCTATGGCCAATTTGAGGGGGGGCGGGGCAGAATGTTGAGTGAAGCAAGGTAAGTACAGATAATATTTGAACATATATATAGGAGAAAGCAATTTTTTTTGGTTTAGTTGAGGAGTGGGAGAGATTTTTTTAAAAACCAGAAAAATGTGAAAAAAATGTATTAGGGGGAAAATTACCTTTTTGAAAAAAAATCAGTTTGTGTCATGCACCCATCTTTTATTGTCTCATATAATTATAGCAAGTATATGATATAAACATCATTATCCTTACAAATATAGATGAAGAAATTGAGGGGATAAGAGTTTTAATAAGGCCCGGCTAGATAGCTCAGTGGATAAAGAGCTCGCCGGTGTACCACATGGGAGGCCCCGGGTTCGGTTCCCGGGGACCTCTCCGAGCGGGCAGATGGCCTTGAGAAAGGCAAGCCACCGTGGGCGGGGCAGAGCCGCTGTGGGCAGGGCGGAGCCCCCACGGGCATGGCAAAGTCACC
>PVKH010006412.1:11109-21195 GCA_004027955.1 Chaetophractus vellerosus | reverse complement strand
GGAACCGAACCCGGGCCCGGGGCCTCCCATGTGGTACACCGGCGAGCTCTTTATCCACTGAGCTATCTAGCCGGGCCCCAGAACTTATTTTTTGAGACTGACTTTTCTGGGCCCGCGCGTAATAAAACTGTTCGTCTGCTCCTCAGAGTGCTGTTTGGGTTTTCTCGGGATTGGATTTCTGTAACAGTACAAACAAACAAATAATAAAATGGTAGACCTAAATCCAAACATACCAATAATCACATTAAATGCAAATGGTCAAAACATATCAATTAAAAGACATAGATTCTAAGAATGGATTTTAAAAACATGACGCAACTATAAGACAGCTACAAGAAACTATCTTCAAATAGAAGTAGGTTAAAGTAAAAGTATGGAAAATATATACCAAAAGAAAACTGAAGTAGTTATATATTAAAAAACAGAGAAGTAGACTTCAGAGCAAAGAAATTTATAAGTGACTAAAGGGTCAATTCACCAAGAAAGCATAACAATTCAATATGAGTATACACCTATTAGCAGAATTTCAAACTATATGAAGAAAACGCCAAGGGTCAAACAGCTCCAATTCTCCAATAAATAAATTGTAAGGGAAAGGGCGCGGGGTACAGAGAGGGAACTTGTAAATTAAAATAAACTTATATCATGGTTGAAGAAATGTATAAGACTAAACTATTAGATCAAGGTTTGTACATTTGGTTGAACAATCCTAAAAAAAAAAACACACAAAAGAAGTAAAAGGATAATGGCTATTTTGGAAGTGAGATTGAGAAGGCTATGATTGGGAAATGGAATATGATGTGGATTCTGGTGTAGCTGGCAAAGTTCTATTTCTTGACTTAGTGGTTACAAGGTATTTGCCTTATTATAATCCACTAAGCTATCCATTTTTTTAGTGTGATCTTTCTGTATATGTATTTTATTTTCAAATTAAAAGATTTAAAAAATCAACCTCAAGTCTCTTGCTTCTCAGTATGCTAGAATAGCTTGCATCAGACTAGCATTCCCAGGAAGACCAACCAAGAAAACTACGTAAGTTAAAAAAGAAAAATGCTTCTGCTTGAAAGCATTGGAAAATTTCCAAGGCAAAACTTGAGAGGCCAATATACTGTAAAGGAAGGAATCACACAAAGATGAGCTGACATTCTGCAGCCATTCTTTCTTCAGGGCATTTACCAGTTCTTAGCATGGATCCAGGCAGGAAACACCAATAGAAAGCAAAGAAGTAGGAGGAGATTTTTGGCAATCCTAATTGGCTAGAGAGATAAAGCTTAGATATCAGGTCTACTAGAGCAGCTATGTAAAGGGTAAGAGCCTAGTAGAGGGGAAGTACAGGAAAATGAGCCTGATATTCTAATGCTGCCAAATTCCTGAATTGCTCAAGGCAGGAAGATAAGAAGCAAGGCAGAAAACTGCTGAATGGCAGAGAGGTGTAATTCACAAAAGAGACAAAAATTGGAATTGAGAATCTTCCAAGAAGGAATAGATTAGTAACAATCCCAGATCTTGGTTTTAAAGCCCAGAGAACTACAATCTAATAGCTAAGATGAAGCTTTAGTTAACAAGACTTTACAAAAACTGCAGTCCAACTTGGGTCAGCTGAATGTCTGATTGCATTAGGATAATTTGTGGGGAACTCTGCCTCTGAGAAAATTAACATCACCTAAATCCTTTAAAGCTTAACACATGCAATTGTCCAGCATTCAGGCACAAATTATAGTTATTAAAAGACAAAGTAAAAAAAATCAGGCAACAAAAACACCTAAAGAAGACCAAGTTATTGGAGTTCTCAGACATTAAGTTAAAATATCTATGATTAATATATTAGATATTAATATCTAATATCTAGGAGACAAGTTTATGATTTCATTAAAGAACTGGAATGTACAAAAAAATCAAGTAGTAATTCTGGATTTGAAAAATTACAATAACTGAAATTAAGAACACAAAGGTTGGACTTAACATATGATTTGACAGCATAAGAAATGATTAATGAACTGGTAGGTAAATTGGTATAAAATATCAAGATTGAAGCACAGAAAGACAAAGGCCTAGAAAATATAGAAGAGTGTACATGACATGTAAAATATGATGAACATGGAGTTCCAGAAGGTGAGCAGAGTAAAGAGAACAAAAGCCACACTAGAAGAGATAATTGCCTAGGGTTTCCCAAATCTCTGAAGATTCAAGAACCCCTCCAGACCACAAGCAGGATAGATACAAAGAAAACTACACCTGGGAACATCAGGGTAAAACTGTCCAGAAACAAAGAGAAAAAGAAACTCTTAAAGCCAGCAGGGTATATGATGGATAACTTTCAAAGGAGTAACAGAATGATGCCTAGTTGATTTTGGAACAGAAATATAAGCTATATGACAATGGAATTACATCTTTAAAGTGCTGAAAGAAACAACAATCAACCTAGAATTCAATGCCGCGTGGAAACTATCAACTGTGAAGGAAAAAGGAAAACATTTACAAATAAAATGTAAGGATTTATTGGCAGCAGAGAGGAAAAAGGTTTCTTCAGGAAAAAAAAAAAAGGAAAATGATCCTAATTATGAACATAGAAATGCAGGAAGAAATAATGAGCAATGGAAGGGGTAAATATCTCAGTAAATATCAATGAATAATGATCATACAAAACAGCTATTATTAGTAGTATTAGCATTAGTATTAGCATTATACCTTATGAGTCTTATATAGAAGACTATATAACACAAAGCATGGAAGGAAGGTGAGTGATTATATCTCAGTGGTTTGAGTGCCTACTTACCATGTACAAGGTCCAGAAGGAGTAATGGAAAATTGTCTTAAGGTCCTAGACTTGTCTGAGAAGTAGCAAAAGCCCTAACATCTTAAACTGCAACATCAAAGATGCTTGTTTTTACTCTTCAGAGTAACTAGGAAAGATCAATAAAAGAATATATAACTAACTATTTAATAGGTCACTGAGGTAAAAATTGCATTTAAAATATCTGATTTTTTTTCCAAAAGAAAGTGCAAAAGGAAAGAAAAAAAAAACATAAAGCAGGTGGCACAGACAGAAAGTAAAATAAATACAAGCATGAACCCCCAAATATCAGGAAATATAAAGTCGCTGAAAAATTTTAAGACAAAATTATCAGGCCAGATTTCCAAAATTATTCAACTCTAGACTGCTGAAAAGGGGAATACATACACAAGAACAAGGAAAAATTGAAAGGAAAAGGATAGAAAAAGACAAAAGTTATACCATGCAGAAACCAACTATAAATCTTTATACCTGCTGCTACCATTAAGTAAAAGATATCATTTGAAATAGCAGCCAAAATATAATATATGTAGGAATAAAATTTGTAATATGATGATTAAATTATAAAAACGTTAATGAAAACCACAGAAATGCCCAAATAAATTGTAATATATGCTATATTCATGAATAAGAAGATTCACTATTGCAGCGATGCCCACTCTTCCAAAAATAATCTATAAATTCAAAGCAATTCAAACAATATCCCACCAGGACAGTACATGTAATTTGAGAAGCTGCTTCTAAAATTTATTATAGGAGAGTAAATGGTCAAGAAGTATGAAAAGAGTGAAAACACTCCTGAAAAAGAATAAGATGAGATATTTTCACTACAACATATCAAAGCTTTATAAAACACAGTGTGGTGTAAATGTAGACATAGAGAAAATGACTCAATGATACAGAATAGTCTGAAATTAGACCATGCATAAATTAAAACCTATTACATTTCAGTGCTATCATGGCAGATCATGGTAAATGAAGGAAATTTAAAAGACAGGGCTGAACAATTGATTATTCATATGGAAAAGGAATAATATGGGATCTCTACTCTAAATTGTACATGGAAACAAATTTCAGGTGGATGACATTCAATGAAAATTGGTACTTAGAACTTTTAGAAGAAAATAAGACAATTCTCTAAATTCAGGTTAGTAAAGGGTTTCTTAATTAAGATATTAAAAGCACAAATTTTTGTCAAATTGAGCTACTTAATGTTAAAACTTTTAGCTATCACAAGACAAGAAACTGGGAGAAGATGTTTGTCACACATTAATCAGAAAAAGGGTAAATTTTCAGAATGCATCTCTTCAAGGTAATGAAAAAAAATGAACAAAGACATAAACAGGCATTTTATAGAAATGTAGAAGCTCAGTGAAAAGAAAATTGTTTAACCTTATGTGTAATTATGGAAAAACCAGAATGAGATACCATTGCAAACCCATATGAGGGAAAATGAAAAGAATTTAAAGTGTTACAGTAAGAGGAATTTCATATACCACTGTAAACTGGCAGAACCACTTTAGAAGACAATTTAGTAATAATTAGTAAAGTTGAAGGTGCACTTTCCATAAGATCTAGCAATTGCACTTCTTGATATATAAACTCTAGAACAGGTCTTCTACCAGGAAAAATCTACACAAGGTTCATGGCAGCATTGTTTAAAATAGCAAGAAATTGGAAATAAATGAAATTTCCCTTGTCAGTACAATGGCTTAAAAAAAAAAGGAATGGTATAGTAATACAATGAAATACTGTACATCAGTGAATAGGAACAAATTGGGGCTATATGTATTACCATCCATAAATATCACATACAGAATCAGGGTGGGGGGGCCACACAAAAACATGCATACAGTAAATGATTTATAAAAAGTTTTAAATTTCTATATTATTTAGGACAAGTTAAATATATGGAGAAACTATAAATACAATCAAGGGAAAGATAAAAATAAAGCCAAGGTAGTGCTTACTTCTGAATATAAGGAAGGATATTCACATGTGGGAGGGACACACAACAGCCTTAAAGATACTGGCAACGTTCTACCTCTTAATCTGGACATTGGCACTTGCAAATGTGCATCATATTATTCTTCATGCCTTCTAGATTGTCCATATGCCTTCTAATGTACATATTAAGTATGTCATAATAAATTTATAAAATAAAAATTTAAAACAATTTTATTTTATTGTATAAAACATGAAAAAGCAAAGAAAAAAAACCACTTTAAGTTAATAAATATACACAATTCTCATTATATGCAGACAGTTTTACCAGGGCCAAATTACCTAGGTCAAAGATAGATGGCTATTGTAGACACTCAAAGTTGCCTACCCAACATGTATTCCTCCTTGCCTCATTTCTAATAGAATCCTGATTTATTTTTCCCTGCCTGTATTTAACCCATATCCAGATAAACAGAAGGATTCTTATTAAACCCTGGCAACAGTTATTTGAATAGGGGGATATAGGTGACCTAAATTGGCCATATCAATTTGACCCAATCAGACTGAAGGGAGGGACTTATATCCATGCTTGGGGAGAAGTATTTTTCTGTTCCTATTACAAATAAACAAGGGACCTTATAGCACCAAGAACCACTGGTAGCCATTTTGTGACCAGAAGAGGAAGCGAGCTTAGGATGAAGACAGTTTAGAAAGGCTCAGAGGGAAGACGGAACCTGTGCCTTGAAGCCAACCTTGAGCTGGCCCTACCTCTAGATTTTCACATATGTGATAAGACAACCTTGTTGTTTAAGGCAATTTGAATCATAGATTCTGGTACACGCAACTGAAACAATTAGACTGATATAAGAACTTCCTAGAGAATGTGGGTATTGAGAAATTGAAATTGAAAACAAGTAGGTATGGATGGACAAATGACAAATGGGTAGGGCATCTGTTGGGCAAAAATCTTTGAGTTAACATTTTGTTACACTGATTGTGGCCCACTCCCCTTTCCTCCACTCTGGTGACCCAGACCCAGTGTGGAAACCCACCAGATCATCCTCCCACTGCCTCTGGGGGACATGGCTAAAGTGTCCCTCCATAGAAGGCAGCACACACTTCATAGGAATGAAAGGAGGCAGAAGGCAATGATGTTCTTCTTTTCCCCATACTCAATTACCCTCACTCAGTTCCTGTGATGCACATCCTTGAAATGAATTCTGAAAATTCAGATATCTGCATATTCAAATAAGAAAAACTGTCAAATTTCATTTTGTATTTTTTAGAAATAGATGTAGGATTCCTTACTTGAGAGCGGTTTAGCATAGTGGTAAAAGTGTGGGCTTGATCATCAAGTAGACCAGAGTTTGAATTCTAACCTGACCAATTAATACACGTGTGGTATGACTTGCTGAGACTCCATTTCTCCATCTGTAAGATGGAAATAAATACATTGTATTGAGAATTAGGATTTAAATAATTCAGCATATAACAATCACCTCCAAACAGGAAGCACCACCATAAGTGCTGTCCCTTCCCCCTCCCCTTTCACTTAGAAACATGACACTGACAAACCTGCTTTGTAATGTTATCATCTATAAACACAGCATCATTAACTTTGAAGAAGGTGAACTTCACATATCCTATGTATGAGGTGCTTATACTGGCCCCATTACTACATGAAATTATCACTCAAACAATTACAGTTAGTATGTGCTAGCTAAATAAACCATCACATAACACTATTAAAGTTATAAAAATATTTAACAGATTCTAAGTTCTGCTGAAATGTTATTTTTCCTGACTTTAGAAAATAAAATTTAAATGTTTCTTTCAACTCAAATTTGAATGATCCCAAACATTCAATATGATTCATATAGAACATTCAAAAATGATGTTTCTATAGAAAACTAAATGTCACAAATCCTTATAATGAGCTTCCCAACAAAACTTTTTTCCTCATCCCCTGTTTTAGTCTGTTAGGTGCCAAAATGCAGATACTGTGAAATGGGTTGACTTTTTTTTTTTTTTACAGTGGGGACTTATTAGCTGACAAGCATACAGTTCTGAGGCCATGAAAATGTCCAAATCAAGGCTCACCAGGAAATGCTTTCTTCCAGAAGATCAGCTGCCAGCAATACAGGACTCCTCTGTCACATGGCAGGCACATGGCAGCACCTGCTGGTCTTTCCCTTCTCTTCGGGGTTTCATTGCTTTCAGCTCTGGCTTCCATGCTTTCTCTGTTCTTTCTGAATTTATCCCCTTTATAAAGGACTCTAGGAAGAGGATTAATACCACACTGGATCACATCTTAACTGTAGTAACCTAATCAAAAGGTCCTACTGACCTTTACATCCACAGGAATGAATTTACTTTAAGAATATGATTTTTCTGGGGTATGTAACAGCTTCAAACTATTATATCTGCCAAATAAGATATTTTTTGGTTTTAACATATCTATTATGATTCACAGTGAGAAATAAATCTTACATGTATAAAAGCCTAACTTGTGTAACTAAATATAAATCCTTGTGGATAATACGGCAATTCTCATAAATTTATACCACAGGATACTGATGTTTCATTTCATGTACTCTAATATAGTTTTTTTTTTTAAGTACTATGGAAAAGCCATTCTGGGTACCCATAAAATTTATAAAATCACATTTGTGTCTTTCTTAAATATCTCTGATTGGATATATCTCCAATGATAATGTACCATGGGTTTCCCATGGCTAATAACCTTTCATTAGCATATGATGACACTAAAAGTAGGGATAGTACCAACACTTTCTAGTATCTAGTCCACACATGATCATAATCTTGCCTACCCTTTCTAATAAAATCATTATTAATCTATAAAATCATAGCATCTGCCTTCTATCGAGACAAAGTAAATCCAAATTTTTCTGGAGTATACATATAAATAACATTCATCTTTCAGGGTGTTTTTTGCATGAAGATTCTAAATAATCAGCTCCAAATGCCACAAAAATAAACCTTTTGCAAAGTCATCCTAAGAACTTACAACCTGCGTGTAGATGGACAGTGTGATACATTGCGGGTTTATTTTTCCCCTAAGTTGCTGAATATTGTAAGAGAAAATGATGAGCTGTTAACAGGGAATAATTAACCTTTTACATTTGTAAATGCTTAGGACAATAATTTAAAAGGTGTTAGAAATTATAAACCACTTCTGCATAATGAAACTTCCAGAGGTATTAACTTTTATATGTGACCTCAACAATTTGTATCATTTAAAAGTTAAAGTAGATTCCATCTATGTAAAAATACCAATAGACAAAGTCTGACTTATATTAATTTTATGTCTCAGTCATTTTAATAGTCTATGTGTTGATGGGAGGGGACAGAATAACTCTTTTATTGCTAGTTTTAAATGAGAAGTTCTGACTGAGTAATTCGAGTGAGACTAGCCATTGCCAGGGGCAATGTCAGCAACAGAATTCCAATGTAACAGCTGTGGGTGTTTTCTAGTTTCCAGGCCTGGTTCCTGCTGACAGCTCTCTGAAATTCATCTCCTCCTCTCCTCCACTACAACTGTCTTTGTTACAGCCCTCACATTTTGGCTGGATGATTAAATTATGTCAAAAACCACTTGCATCCAGGTTTTCCCTTGCCATCCTCTATCCTCTAGCAGTCTCAGAAAGAACCATGCAATTCATTTACGATCAACCTTCCTCAGTTGCCATTGCCTACAGGATAAATTGCACACTTAGTGTGTCACTCAAGGCTCTTCATTATCTCTCCCCTGCTTACTTTTTAAAATATTCTTCCACTGCTCCCCAATACACTGTGTCCATGACTCTGAGTGTATCATTCCCCAAATGCAACAGGCTTTCTCATGCCTCTGTGCCTTTGCATATGACCTTCCCTCTGTATCCCCAAAACCCTTCATCATCTTCTATATTGATAAACACTATTCGTACTTAAAAACCAAGCTTTTCAGTTTGTTATTTTGTCTTCTGTGTGGCCATAGTGCTTTTATCCATGTCACTAGGTTAGCACTTATCAAATTGCACTGCATTGAAAGCACATGAGATGGAGACCGCCTGGCAAATAGCAACCCTGGTTTATTCCTCTGTGTGCCTACTACCAGCGATAACCACAACAGTGCTGGCACATACTAGGTGCTCACCTATTATGTATGAATTGATGAAGTAAGTCAATTAATGAATTAATGGAATTAATTAATGAAATAAGTAAGTCAAAGTTTGGGCTCAGACAAATTATGTTTGAAAGAGAATATAAATAGTCAAGATTTTAGGTTTTTTTTTCAATCTCAAAGATAAACACAATTTAAGACCCAAAGTGTTGCTCATTAAGCTCAGTTTATCTCATGAAGCCAATCTTTCACTAAATCCAGAGTTGACCCGACTCCTCCTCTATAGTTTTGATCCTCTGTTTCATGCCCCATCCCCTAATGACATTGGGATCATCGGTTTTTCTATTATGGGATGTTCTCTTCTTCATCTCCAACATCATATGCTACCCATTCTCAAAAGTCTACTTCAAAATCCATTGTTTGCAAGGAACCTTCCCAAGAAGTCCAATCCACACCCACCTCTCCCTTTCTTAACTCATTATTTATAGTGATGGCCCAACACATAACACGATTTACCACTTTCTAATGATTACATGTAAACTTGGTTTTCCTATACAGGCTCAGGTGTTTCTTCAGGGATGAATTATATCCTATACTTCTTTGGGAAATCCTGTTCCCCTGATCCCAGTAACACCCAGAATATCCCAGATACAGAGTTGTCTCCAAATAAACTTTTATTGATGATATATTAAGGGAATGCAAACTTTTTTTAATGCACTTTCAGAATTGCTGGACAAAGGATTTTTTGCCCTGAACCATTGTCATAGTTCCACTGGAATAGCTCTATAAATTTAAAAAGAAGGTAGAGGAAAGTACTTAGTTTTTGCAAATATCAGAATTCTTATTCTATGGCTCTTGAACTAGCTCATTTTCTACTGATAAAGCCTACTTATAGAAAATGAATACAATTTGTAGGATGGAATTTCTACTGTACAACCTGATAAGCTATGATTGCAATAGAAAACCCTCATTCAGGCCTAAAATAAAATTTACATTAAGCATACAAGCTTTTATGGGGATTGAGAATTCTTGGATATTTTTCCTTGTCCTGGAAATAGTTTTCAATGATACCATACAAAATACAAATCTATGAAACCAACATTTATTTCTCTTTCCCATAATAGAAAGAATACGTCTACAGGAAGCAAATTCAGAAAACTAAGCGTACACTCATATCATGTTATATGGATGTTTTTATCTTAATGAATGCATTCCCACTATGGCA
>PVKH010006412.1:0-11009 GCA_004027955.1 Chaetophractus vellerosus | reverse complement strand
ATTAGAGATAATTTGGTCTCTTCCCACCCTACTTGTCCAGTGCCTACAATGCCAGGCCTCCACACCGTTTCTGAAGAATTATTACTCCATTAATCATGACCAGTGAATATGTATGGGACCTGCCTATGACAGAGGTACCACAGCTGGTAGGTATCCTTGGGATGGTTCATTAATCTGTGACACATTGGCATTGTCAGGTGGTTGTTTTCCATGATGTCTTTATTTGAAAAAAGAAAAAACAAAACTAGATTTGTGAACTTGAGTTGTTAAACCCATGCACTGGGGATCATCCAACTCTAGCTTTTCACAGGCAGTTCTCAAGGAGTCTCAGAGCAAAGGTAATCCTGTTGACTGTGGAGCCAATGGGAGACCACACACTGTGTGAAAGGAGTTCACTGTATGCACAATTTTACAGGTATGTGTGTCTGGATATATTTCTGAGCAAAACTTGCACTGCTACTATCAGATTCTCAAAGAAGCCCATGATTGTGTGCTAATACTATACATCCGCATTCTACAGAAGAGTGTTTTAGAGACCCCAATGTGTGTGGTGTGGAAGAAGGCTTCCAACAACATGTGTTCTGCAAATTAAGTCAACATGATGAGCTATTTTCATTGACTTTTCTCTTTCTCAGAAGAGGTCTCCTTTTTATCACTTTTGATTTCTTCATTGATCATTTTCTTTATTACTTCAAGTGTTTTGACAACATAAAAAAGTCTAAACTGTGTTATGTGTAGTAATATGTTAGACAGCTGAGTCCTGTGTGACACATAACTGCTTCCACAGGTAATGTTCCTGTTTATTAAACAGCAATTTAGAATTGCCTTTCCTATCAGATATCAACTTTCTAGTCAAGATCCTCATCTAACCTTCAAGATTTTTTTTCTAAAACTCTCAATATGACACTACATTTCATAGCATACCAATAAATATTTTACAATATTTACAGATCATGTCACAATCCTAGTAGGTTACTATTGTCACAGCTGAAAAAATTAAAAAGCTCAATACTCTCTGCTGTTGTGGACTTAACTTCAAAGTCCTAGAAAATAAATCCATAGCCCTTAGTAGATGATCATTGCTCCAGACATACTGTAGGTGAAATATTTTGTTTCTACTTATTTATCCAAACATATTCATTTGACTTCTGCCTTTCTATTCGGATAAAGCCAATGATTTTAGGTTAATTTAGTCTTGGGGTTTTAGGGCCAAAAATGCTTTTTAAATGCCACGCTAATGGTTGTTTGTAAATTATAGTCTGTGCTTGTTTCAGTGTGGTTATTTTCCTAGCATTCATTAGTAACAGCTGCTATTTATGGGTGTGAAAAATCTGAGGATAGTCCATTTGGTCTTTGGGAAGTTTGAGAACATTTTAATGAATACTAAGAAAAAGGGTAGCTATGAGAGGCCAGAAGGTAAGAGCTGGGGCATCTGAGCAGTACTGTAAAATTCTAAGATTTACTTCCATTTGTGATCACAGGAGTGGTGTTTTGCCACATTCAGAAAAGTTCTGAATTCAGAAGCCTCTTTTTAAGTGCAGGGGTTGAGTTTAGAACCTACAGCTGTCATGTGCACAGAATCCTAATATCATGGCCAATATAATGCTATTCTAGGGTTTGCAGATCATAGTGAAGAATAGACAACAACCTTTTCTCAAGAAGCTAACATTCTTAAGTCAGAAAGATATGAAAATATTTGGTGGGCAAGTTACTGAATGCTTAACAAGAGGTTTGCTGATTTAGAATTAGGATAAGCCATGTAGTATATCCAGGATAAAGGGCAGAGATTTGAAATCAGTGCATATTTCCAGTACTTTTTCTCACCATCCAGATAAAGAACGCTTACTGCTTTATTTTATTTATTAGGACAGAACAATTTAGTGGTAACTTACATTTGGTTTCATCTTAAAATTTTTATAATAGCAGAGCTGGAGTACTTCACATTTACATGATTTGATATAGATGAAGAGTGTGATTTTGGTATTTATTTCAATATTGGTAAAGATCTAGGAGAGGATAGTAGTGGAACTAACCAACATCTTTGGAGCCATGATCCTAGGGAAATGCCATAGATAATTCTGGGTACTTTTCCAAATCACAAAGTAGGTAATATATTTGCACCAAGTCCACAAGAAACTCTGTGTGTGTGTGTGTGTGTGTGTGTGTGTATTTACTTGAGTCCTTTAGAGAAAGTGCTTTTGAATTAGTGGCAATTGCAGATCCACATTTATCACATTTCTGTCTATTCTGATGAGATTCCTAATACTTATCAAGGAATGTTCATTGCTGTGGTAATGAGGTGAGCAAGATAAAATTGTAAAAGATATTTCAATAAATTGATCATTTTGATCTCTTATCCAGACTATTCTACTGGCTCATCAAAACTCACCACATTCTACATGTGCATTTGTCTTCTCTTTCCACTACCATGTTGCAAACTTGGATACTCGAGAAGATGAAGATACCTTAAAATAAAGAAAAAAAGGTCTTTAAGAGACAACTGATTTCAGAAGGGAAAGATTACTGCCATTTCAAGTATGGTGAGTTCAAAATATAAGCTGGATATTTACCTAGACCAGGGGTTCTTAACCTTTTTTGTTCCACGGACCACTTTGCCAGTCAGGTGAAA
The DNA here is from genome assembly GCA_004027955.1 of Chaetophractus vellerosus. Taxonomy (NCBI): domain Eukaryota; kingdom Metazoa; phylum Chordata; class Mammalia; order Cingulata; family Chlamyphoridae; genus Chaetophractus; species Chaetophractus vellerosus. Next base: position 8,380 of record PVKH010006412.1, on the reverse strand, counting down.
ACCACAGACCCCTTACTAAGTCCACACTACACTGTGTATTATTTAATAAATATATCACACCCATACCAACATGTCCCCACAAGAATAATGCTTCTCTGAATTTCAATTCAAGCTCATGGACCCCTTGTTAAGAACTCCTGACCTAGACAGAGCTGTCCAATAGAAATTGTGAGTGGAGGACAGAAGTTTCTGACTAGACAGGGATGACAATATATTAATAAAGCATATTAAGCTCATGAGAGAGGAGAAGATCTTCCAGTACATAAGGATTCTTAACCTGAGGCCAGTGAATCTCCTTTGGGTGTCCATGAACCCCTGAGATTATGTACAAACTGTTATTAGAATCTGTTTCCTAAGAAAGCCCATAACCTTAATTAGATTCACAAAAGAGTCTATGATCAAAAAGTTGGTTTAAAGAGGTGGACCATATTTGAACCTATGCTTGGTACTGGGGTTCGTAGGTGTACATCCAAGAGACTTGAATCTTTGGGTTGTCCGTGTGCCAGCTGGGCCCTGAGCTTCAGCAGAGTTGCAACAACTACTCTCCAGTTCATTGGACTCACCCAGGACAACTAACAAGGAAGTGAGGATTGACAACCACCATAACAAGGAAATGAGAGAGCCGACAACTGCAAGCAGGAGAGTCCCATCCATCGGCTTATGGAATGGAAGCTCCCTCTCAATTAGAGGTGGAGTGGACATCACCATCCCAGAAACCTCAGGATTGGGGAATGAACTATGGAACTAGAGTGGACTTACTGGCATTCTACAATAGACTTGTGATTCTAGCAATGGAAGAAATTACAATATTGATGTGGAGGCAGTGGCCACTAGAGGCTCGGGGGGAGGGGAGGGAAAGACAGGTATAATGCGGAGCTTTTTTGGGAATTGGGAATCATCCTGAATAGCATTATATATGCCATTATATATCTTCTCATAGCCTGTGGAATTGTGTGGGAGAGAGTGTAAACTGCAATGTTAACTATGGTCCATGCTTAATGGCAATGCCCCAGGATGCATTTATCAATTGCAATGAATGTGCCACACTAATGAAGGATGTTGCTTATGTGTGAGGGTGTGGGAGGTACAGGGAGCGGGACATATGGGAATCCCTATTTTTTTTGTGTAACATTTGTGCAATCTAAGTATCTTTTAAAAAATAAAAAAATATATATTTAAAAAATAAAATAAAATCAGTGCATACTGGATAAATAAATAGGTGGACCGATAAAAAGACAAATGAGCATATGAAGAGAGAACATAAGTGATAAGAATTAAGAGGAGACAGATGATTAAAAATATTAAACCAGCCCTTTTTTTCAATGCCAACGATGTCCCAGGCAATGTCTCAGGGAATTTCACATCGATCATCTCATTTAATCTTCTCAATAGTCTGTGAAGTAGAGCTCGCTTATTATGGTTTTACAGGTGAGGTCAATGAGCTCAGAGGAATCCAAAGTATTTTTCAAAATCCAACAGTGACTAAGCAACAGGGAAATTCCTGTTCAAAGCAAATGATTGCCAAGTTCAGCACTCTTTAGCAGTATACTGCTACTGCAAATAAACAGAAGGAAAAGAAAATGAAAAGAAATGAGAGAATACCAGGTTGCATGATGTCAAGTAGGAAAGTCTCAGAGCAATAAAGACAAATCTATATAGCCTAAAGTAGATTTGACCGATTATGAATATGAACAATATCAAAGTTCATCAAATATATTATGAAATCTTCAATTCTAAGAATTGATCTGAAATCTGACCTAAAAAAAAATCTTGGAAATAACTGCCTATTTCAAAACTACTTTCTCCTATCACATATAATAAAGGCATCTTTTGTATTTTAAATAAATGCATCTTAAGTGATAGTACAAAATAAATTTTATGAAAGAAAATGCAATTTCCTAGTAATATGGCCATAAAATCATATAATATTCTTAAATATTTGTAGCAATTACAGTTATTCTTTCAGGGATATTAGGCTGCCATCACTTAAATGCCTCTATAAATATTAATATCAGTAAAATCCAAAAAGAATTATTATGTGCCTTATAAAAGTAAAGCACCAGGAAGTACACAACTTAACCTATGGAATATTTTGGCCATAAAAACATAAACATAAATCTCATGAAATCATTAGGTTTACAAAGAGGATAAAGAAGCAGGTTAAATAACACCACAAGAAAGCAACTTGGGGAAGCGGATGTGGCTCAAGCGACTGAGCTCCCACCTACCACATGGGAGGGCTGTGGTTCAGTCCCCGGTGCCTCCTAAAGAAGACAGCGAGCTGGTGTGACCAGCAGGCACAGCAAGCTGACACAACAAGATGGTATAACAAGAGATACAAGAAGAAAAACGTAATGAGAGACACAACAAAGCAGGGAGCAGAGGTTCCCGGTGCCTCCTAAAGAGGACAAGCAGGCCAGTGAGTTGGTGGTACAGGCAGGGGCAGCGAGTTGACGTAACAAGGTGACGCAACAAGAGACACAAGAAGAAAAACATGAGAGACATAACAAAGCTGGGAACAGAGGTGGCTCAAGCGATTAGGGGCCTCCCTCCCACCTCAGAGGTCCTGAGTTCAGTTCCAGGTACCTCTAAAGAAACAAGGAAGACAAGAGACAGAGCAAGTGCAAACAATGAGGGGGTGGGGATAAATAAATAAATAAATAAATAAATAAATAAATAAATAAATAAATACTAAATGAATCTTTAGAGGAAAAAAAAGCAAGCAAGCAAGCAACTGGCCAAATCCTGAATGTGAACAAATAGCCAGCTTACTTTATCACAACAATAGTATTTTAAAAACAGAAAAGAAAGAAAAACAAGGGATATTGTTATGGCATAAAGTGACTTAAAGAAACCTAAAACCCAACTCTTTCTGGTTCCTGACATGAACACATAGAATTTCTTGAACCTGAGGATTAATGGCTTTTGTTAATTTTGAAAAATTAATCACCGTTCTTTCTTTGCATATTGCCTCTTCCACAGTTTTTCTATTCTCTTCTTCTGGAACTCTTATGTATGTCAGAATTTGTCACTTTCTCTATTAACCACCTTCTCTTTCATATTTTCCATGTCTTAATCTATGTGTGCTTCATTCCTGGTAATCTCCTTATTGTTAACTTCCAGTTTACTAAAACTCACTTCAGGTGCTTCTAATCTGCTATTTACCCCTTCCATAAAAGTTTTTATTTTGGTGACTGTATTTCATTATTTAAAGAAGTTCTCTTTGGGTTTTCTTTTCTAATCTTCCCTTTTTAAAATGTCTGTTTGCTTTAAGATTTTTATTCTCTTGCATATTTTTATTTTTTATTATTCCTTAATGCCATCTTCACTTCTGTGGGGTTTAATCACATTTGTGGTTACACTGCTAACTCTTACTTGTGCCCTTGATAATTAAGGATGGTGAACTCCTTGTCAGTGGCACCTAATCCATGGGAACTATGTATAGCTGGAGTTCAGTCCCTAACATTCCAGGGAGGTTTTGCACTTGATTCTGTCCAGACATTCTAAGGACTGACTTGGGATTACTGTGAATGTTAAGTTCTCTGCTAGATGGTTCCAAGTCACTAGTGTGTTATGTACAGGACCTTGGTTACAATTTCTCAGGGGAAACTTTAGTTCCCACCCTAAGCCCAGCCTCAGGTAATCATATTTTTTAGATCCCAAAAGGTGGGCAGATTTTTTTCACTCAGTTTATAGCCCTTTGAGAATTCCAGCTTCAGTGACTGCAAGTAAAATACCTCACCTTTTCTAGGTCCAAGGTTCCATCCCGTATTTCTAAACGGGTTTCAAAATCAGCTCTCTCCCAAAACTGCAATAGAGACAGCTCCAGCCTCAGCTGATGCAGTTATTTTCAGCTCCTTCTTAATTCTTGCCCCTAAATCGTTCCCTTATTTCCTTTAGAGATCCATTATGCCTCGAAATATTGGAGTGTGTTATATTTTATGTTGCATTTCCAGGTGATTTGAGGAAGGGAGGGGACTCTCATTTTATCTAGTTCCCCATTCAGCCAAAATTATTAGATTCTGTTTATGGGTTTTCAAAATTAAGAATGAAAAGATCAGCAAAGACTTAATGATGGTTATCAAAAAAGAATGTCAGGGGAGCAAGTGTAGCTCAGTGGTGGAGGGCCTGCTTCTCATGTATGAGGTTCCAGGTTCAATCCCCTGTACCTCCTTACTTGGAGGGGGGTAGGAAGAGATAGAGAGGATGTTAGGTTCTCTAGTATTGCCAGATTAGGAAGGGATGAATTAAGAGATACAATGTATACTTGATGTACCAAGAAGTTGAGTTATATATATAACCAGTAAGTGAACTAAAAATAAAGTTATTTAGAGGAGAGAGGAGGGGAAGTGAAGGTTATCTGAGCTAATTCCCAGAAATCACAGTAAGAAGTCAAAAGATATCTTAAGCAGATAAATTCAGAAATAATGCCATAAGCATGTTCTCTTAAGGCAAACTAAAACACACCAGAAGGAGTAAATGTCGGAAAAACTAAGGCTCAGGAAAGGCAAAAGTGTTTACTTTGAGAAGGGTTGGGTAAGGCAGAGAACTGCTGCTGTTTCCATTATAACCCTGTAATCATTTTCTATTGCTGTTGTATATAAATTACCACTAATTCAGTGGCTTAAAACAACAGCCAATTATTAGTTCACAGTTGTGTAGGTCAGAAGTCTGGGATTAGTGAGGCTGAATTCTCTGTTCCGGGGACACCAGGCTCAAGTGAAGGTTTTGACAGGGGCTGTGGCTCTCATCAGTGTTTTGGATACTCTTTAAGTTCACTGCTTGTTGGTAGAGTTCTTTGCCTTTCAATTGTGGGGACTGAGGTCCTTGCTGGCTCTCCCAAATCCCTCATCACATGACCCCAACGTCCTCAAGCCATTAAGTGCTCACTGATTCCTTGTTGGGTCTTGGATCTTTCTAGCTTCCTCTTCTGCCACCAGCCACAGCCAGAGAAGGCTTTTAAAGGACTCTCATGATTAGATTTGGCCCATCAGGAGCATCTCCCTTTTGCCAGGTAAGGCAACACAATGAAGGCAGTAACAGCAAGAGACAAAGGTCCTGGGGGTCAAAGCTCTCCCTTCTGCAGAGCCCTTCTGTATTATTTCATTTATTTATTATTTTCATTAAAAGATTTAATTACAACCCAGCAAAAGAGTCAGTGAAAAAATAAGAAAGCAGAGTCAAAAAATGTATCTTTCAAAAAACCTGAAGGGAAAGGCAGCCCCAAGATGGCTAGCTTTGCTCTGGAATAATGGCTACTCTTGGTATTTCCAGATTATTTGCTTAATATCTTTGACTAAGAATCCTCCTTTCTTGGCTTGGGTATCTCTGGTTATCGGGTGAGGGATTTTTTGGGGGGTGGGGTGGGAAGGTTGGCTCTTCAATAATCAATGCATGAAATAAAATATTAAATTAACAGTTGAAGCAATAGTAAGAGAGAAATAAGATAAAGAAATAGGAGGCTCTGGTCAGAAGCTGAAATAATGCAGGTTGAGCATTTGCCTGGGAGAACTTCATGGGTATGACACGTTTTAGGATGTGACTATGAGCCTGGAGGCTGAAGTGAAGTGGGAGGGGAGCTCACAAGGGTTGAGAAGATCAAAAATGGATCATCCATTCAAACACTGAAATCCCTGAAATTGAGAAAGAACACTCAGGATATAGCCTGACCTGAGTGGGGTGGTACCATGGAAGCCAAGGAAAGAGGAAGGACCAAGAAAGAGGGAAGTACATGGAGGGGAACTCTGGGGATTTTTAGGTGCTTTAATCTACTTTCTCTCAACCCTAGGAGGTAGGTAAGGTATAAAGGTATTATTTACACTTTTTTGCAAATAAAAAAAAAATTATGCTCAGAGAGTTTAAATAAATTGTCTAAGGTTACACATTTATTAAGTGACAGATCTAAGGGCTGCATCAAATCCTCTGATTACAAATCAGGTAGAAAATCAGCACCAATCTTTATTTAAAAGGTTTTACATCCTGGATAAGAGCATAGGCAGTGGAAGGAAAGCTGAGAATGCTTTCTGGAAACACAAGAAAAAGAAACAAACTATTCTAAAAATAATGAGGCCCCACTATACATGTATTTTCCCTGGATTCATGCTTCTCTAATGAGGTGCAATATAGCCATACCTGAAATAACTTTGGATAATGAGATGACTTCTATTAATCTACTTATGAAAGAGTCTGTTATTAATTAGGCTGGACACCACGAAAGGAAAACAATGACACTCCTGTTTCAGAGTGTGGGCCCAGATTTTAATTAAAAATTAGTGGCTGAGAGGACTCAGATTTCCCAATTACACTGAAACTGGTCTAAAGGTACTCAGCCAAGATTATAAATCATTTCACGTGTGAGACAGCTTTGCAGGGTGGGGGCAAGTAGCAGATTAGATACCAAGGTCAGGGCCAGATTTCAGACAGTCTCCTTTAAACTGTCCAAATATAAGGGTCTTATTAATAAAGTAGAGCAACTTAAAAATAATTACTGCATTTTCTTCTCTATGTTTTTTTCCAATCTCTTCTTTCCTTTACACAAAGAAAACATACGCACAACCATACACAGCCACACACAACCACACAACTGATTCCAGCAAAACAGTCTCAATCCCTCTCTCTTTTTCTTGTTTCCATTAAAAAACTATCCCAAACAGCCTGTCAATGACATATCCTAAACACTCACTCTTTCAAAATTCCAGGAAGAAAATTTCTACCCAGAGGCAAAGGATAACTATTGAGTAATTTCAGAGATCTAGTGAGTCCATTCATTTTTAAGAATAATATTTTGAGGAAAAAACTTTTCAGGATTATCAATTCCCTTTATATATTTTATACAACTCTAATTGCCACTTTCATATACATGTCATATAATATTTGCATAGCTTTATGGGTTCACATTCACCTAGTAACATTGTTTCCTAAAGTGGCTCAACTGGGTCTAGTTCTCAGCTTTTCACTTTGAAATCTCAGTGCAATACATTAGCCCCTAACCTATAGCCCATGAGAGAATCTGTAAGAATTAAATTAGGTAGCATCTTTTAGGCAAGAAAATGAATTATTCTGCAACAATACATTGCTTTCTAAAGAAATGTGGCATATAAAGTATCTAACTTTGCTCAAGATAAATGCTTATTGTGTAATGAAATAATGACTGAATTGAGAGTTTTGTGTTGACTATTGGCACGAAACATATTTAGCTACTCAAAGGAATACCCACTGATACTTTTCTCACCATTAGTCCCCACCAAGCTTCCTCTTTGCTCTGAGAGCTAGAAGTGTCTCTTGCCAGCAGGAGTAGGAGAAGGGGAAAGTCAGGTTACAAGAGGAAGGAGAATAACAATGCTAAAAATATATTGGATAGGAGGGGATGTAGCTCAAGTGGCTGAGCACCTGCTTCCCACATCGGAAGTTCCGGGTTCGGTCCCCAGTGTCTCCTAAAGACAGAAAAACAAACAACAAGCAAACAAACGAAGAAACCAACTCAGGGAAGCCAAAGTGGCTCGGTGGTTGAGCGCCAGCTTCCCAAATACAAGGTCCAGGGTTCAATCCCAGTCCAAGTGCCTGAAAAAAAAAAAAAAAACAATATTGGAAACATTTGAGAATTGTCCAGAAGAGAGTACAACAAATGAGAGAGAGAGAGAGAGAGAGAGAGAGAGAGAGAGAGAAATGTGAAGCAAAATGAACTCAAACACAATGCTAAATTAAAGGGAAAAAAAATCAAGGGAAAACTTGAATTCCTATCTATTTTCTTGAAAATAAAAACAAATAATAATAAATGCTAGGATGGTAATCAATCTGTGATGCTTTGCCTTTCCTTTCTTTCTGTTCCGATTCTTAAGCAAGCATCAACTGGATATTTATTTTGATAGTATTCCTCTGTTGGCCATTTTTTCATGGATTGGTAGGGCAAGAGGTAGGGACAGCACAGAGCTTATTCAATCCACCCTTTCTATAAAGAACTTGAGTGTGGAGAAAGGCATGACCTGGTCAAAGTTACATAGTTGGTCAAGATGAGCCAGATCCCCCAGTGTTCTTAACTCTGGAATGATCAGACCAGGCCCTGAACTTGATCCTTGGTCATACCTCAATGCAGCCCTGGCCTTGCTGCGATATACATGTTGATCTACGAATCAGTCTCTGTCACTAGATTCTGATCTCTCCAAAGGCAGGACGTGCCTTTGGGTTCTTCATTTCCAGCTTACATGCTTAGAACAGAGAAGGTGCTCAATCATATTCATTCATACTCATTCCACATGGAAGTCGAGCCTTCAGCTTCTAACATGCAGTCTTGAGTAACTCAGTTCAGATGTATTCTCCTTGAATTGAACCCCTACATCTTCTGAGCTCCATCTCTCACCTAACCTGCTCATGCCCATGATGT
>PVKH010006411.1:0-21088 GCA_004027955.1 Chaetophractus vellerosus | reverse complement strand
CCTAAAAAGGAGATGAGCAGACACAGAGAGCATATAACAAACAGACACAGGGAGCAGACAGCAAGTGCAAAGAATGAAAGGGTAGGGGGGATAAATAAATAAATAAATAAATCTTTTTTTTTTTTTTTAATGTAAAGGATTCCCAAACACACCATATCTTTCCCTATTAATAACATCTTACAATAGTGTGGTACATTTGTTACAATCGATGATCAAATATTGAAGCACTGTTGTTAACCAAGGTCTATAGTTTATCTTATGGTTTGCACTTTGTGCCATACAGTTTTATAGGTTTTGACAAAATGTATAATAACCTGTATCTGTCCTTGCAATATCATGCAGAACAATCTCAATGTCCTAAAAATGCCCTGTGCTTCACATATTATTCCCTCTTCCTCCCTTCAGAACCTCTGGTAAACACTATCTTTATATCAAATTTATATGTTCTTCTGTTACTACAATAATAATAAATTTACTTTGATCTATGGTTGCATTCACCCCTTATGTTTGTTCATTCCTCAACCTTGAGGATTTGGGGATGGTGATGTCTACTCTGCCTCAGATTGAGAGGAGCTTAGGTCATATGGAGTAGATGGAAGGTACTGTTTTGCTTGCAGTTGTAGATGCGCTGTTTGTTTGGGGATGGGGGTTGTCCATCATCATCATTTTGTTCATTTCCTGTGCAAGTCCAATGAACTAGAGAGTAGGTATTGGCCATAACTGTACTGAGATTCAGGGCTCAACCAACATAATGAAGATATTGAACATTTAAGTCTCTGGAATATATATTGAATGGGTATAGTGCTAATTATAGGTTGAAGTAAAAGGGGTAGAAGAATCATGTTTAGGGAAATTATAAATGAATCTAACTCTGTTATCTTGGAAATAGGTTGTCATATACTCCAAGGTAAGGTCCACTGACAGGGTTCTGATTTCATGGAGTTGTGTGCCCTGCCTATAGTGTCCAGATGTCTCTAGAGTCCTCAGGAGCACCCCTGCTGTGAGACTTTGTTTACTGTGGCAGTTAGTGAGATCTGCCTGAGGCATGCATAAGTGTTAACTCTGGAATGACCTTCCATCTCACTTTGAAATATCTTAGCCATAAAAACTCTTTTGTATTTAATGTTTCCCCCTTTTGGTCAAGGTGTTTTTTCCAAATGCATCAGTGGTTGGTGCTTGGTATTGGTCCCTCGGTGCCAGGGAGACTCATCCCCGGAAGTCATGCCCCACACCAGGGGGAAGGTAATGAATTTATTTGTTGAGTTCGGCTTAGACAGAGTCCACATTTGAGTAAGGAGGTTTTCAGGAGGTAATGCTTAGGTAATAGTTATTACTAGGCTGTTTCAATTTTTCAAGAATAAGGCTCATAACATGCATGACTATTGAGGGTTTAGCATATTGATCTGTTTTCTTTTATTAGGCACTACCTATATACTAGAGAGATTCTTGCCTCTCTATTTGAGAATGTAGCAGGACTCCCCAGTATGGGAGTTTAATATTTTGTTGTTTATTGTGTGGGTCTCCACCCACTGAGATAACACCCTATGACAAGATGAACACATTCATATTCCATAGAGGCATGCCCCAGGTGCAACCTTCCCCACAAATCCCATCACCGACACCCTGAACAGTGACCCTTCCCTGCCATGTTTACAAAACAACATTTCCATAGTTGTATTCTCAACCATAGACCTCCACATCCCCAGAGTTTACCTGTTCCTTCCTCCAGTCCTTCCCAGTTTCATGGTAGCACAACCCACCTCCCCTAAACTTCACACTCCAGTACCGTCAGCCCCACTCACATCCCTAGAGCACCATCACCCTCATTTTATGTCAAACCACCCACACCCACCTTATCATAGATTCTGCCCAGATTGAGCATCAGGTCACCATTCTCTACTCTCTTTCTATCTCCTGGTAACCTGTCTTCCAGACCCTACCTCTGTGAGTCTGCTCTATTGAGCAGTCTGCTCTATCCTTAGTTCATATCAGAATAACTACTATTTCTATCAAGGCTTTGCTATACCCTCTGTAAGCCTTTATAATTTTCCTTCATTGTGCCCTTTCCTGAGTTCTTTTCTTGTAGGCACATCACTCCATACTCCTTCATACATATTCTCTCATGGCTTCTATTGCTTGCCACTCTTGTTTGTTCTACAGTCATTTGGCTTTCTTTCTAATCTCATGGTGCTCACACTTCTCAGTCCTCACACACATACATTTTCTTCTGTACTTGTTACTGCCTATCCTTGAGTTTATTCTATGCAGCTGCTTCTAGGATGTGGGGTCTTCCTGAGGTTCTCATCTTTACTTTCTACAAAGCATGAGAGAGCTATTTATCTACAGCTCTGTCTGCATACCCATCCTTTCTTCTATTCCCCCATCTCTCATCATCCTCAGAATAGAAAATAAGCAGGTATTTTCAGTCCTAGGAGCAAGTTCTCCATTTGTCTAAGGGGAAAGCAGGAGAGTAAATACAAAGCATATGAGTAATGAAGTGAAGTGGACTGTATTATAGTCCAGCCCTCCTCACCAGAAGGAAAAATGGAAAGTTTCCAATTCTGTATTTCTAAAAAAAACTTAGTTTTTATTTTCTAGAAAAAAAGTAATATGACTAAGAGGAGGACAATTTTTTAAATCATTGTATACAAAGTTTTCTGGTTTTTCAGTCTTGTAGTGCTCATATTTTCTGATGGACCATTTTATAGTAGCACATTTTCCCTAAATTGTTAATAACAGATGCTTACGTAAATCACAATCATCTTATTAACTGAGATTTTTAAAGACTTTTGACTATTTCCTTTTATTATATTTTTGAATTGAGATTAAACTGCCTAATACTACGCTGTCATATTCTCCACTTTTTCTTTTTTGCCAGAATACAGCACAAAGGTACATTAGTGTTAAGGGAATTTCAGCTTGTGTTTACAATTCTGAGAATAGGTAAAGGGTAGACATGTGGTTAATACCCATAACCTTGAGATTCATGAATTAGAACATGTTTATTTTCAATCTATTTTTTAATAGTTTCATTTATTTAATTGGTAGCTATTGTTTTTTATTTCAACATAGTGACCAGGAAAGAGGTAGTGAACTCACTGCTTCTATCCCAGGAAGCAGCACTTAAATTTAGCCATTTCCCCCATAAAGCACATCCTGTTTTATGTAACCTTGTGCTTGTAAACTCTCCACCGTCATTCCTGTGTGAGCTCAGGGGTGCAGAGTAGGCTCTTCCTAGGACTGTGCAGTGTAAGTATTTTAACACCAGGTGGCACTATAAATAATTTATAGCTGGTCAATTTTACGTCTGAATTAAGAAATTCAGAAAAATCAAGTAACCCTTAGGGTGCCTTTTTTTTTTTTTTAGCAAAATGTTTAACTTTAACATTAGCTTTTAGTCTAAACTAAATAGCAATCAAAAAAGAGCTTATTTGTTGTAGAATAATCAAACTTACTTTCCCCTAATTTTACTCTTTTAACAGACGGTGTTGTCCTCTATGAATTCTTTTATGATTAACATAATCTACTCATATCTTCCAGATTTTCTCTTTGTTTAGATACCTACATTTCTCTTTTTCTCTCTGCTATGCTTCCCCAGTCTAACCCATATAAGCACATTAGGAACACAGCTAGAACTTGTCTTAAATTAATAGGCTTGAGCCATCTTCAATCAACGCACTACTTGAATTAGCACATTTTTCTCAGTTCTTTCTTACTTAATATTCTGCCGCCTCCCCAATACCTTAATTCCACATCCAATCTCTAATTAAACTGAACTAAGCTGATTATAGAACAATTACAATCTCCTCTATCTGCACTTGAATTGTCTAATCAGCAGAATACATTGAACCAGATTCATAACTGTTTAAGGCAAGCCTAGGCAGTTTAATGGACTTATTGAGAATACAATGGAATAATTGTTTAATAAGACTTATCACTGGGCAATCAAAAACTGTCAGTAAATTGGCTGTCATGGACAATATTGAAAGTCCTTTTAAACTCTCTAAACATTAACCAATTCACCTGCTTTAAAATAATGTTGTACTAAGAGGCCTCACACATCCAGGAAAAATAGAGGAATGAACACCGAGTGGTAGAAGGGTGATGGCTCTTTAAGTCCATACCCACTACTGTATAATCAAAGCCTAATTGCCCTGATAGTGATTCATAAGCACTTTGAATACAAAGGTTAAATTATAGCAAACAAACATGAACAGTGATAGCTGAAGACACATTGGTTTGGGTTTGTCTCTTCATATGAGGCTAGTTTGTTGCTTGAATGTAGGAGGAAGTTGCACAGAGAAAAACAATAATGGATTAATGAAGTAAAAACAGTTATGAAAACCAACTAGATTTTCTCTTTCTGTTTTTCTTTCCTTCTCTCCTTTTCTAACTCTTTCAATTCCTTGTTTGTCAGCAGTAGAAAAACTGCAAATATTCAATGTATTGGATAGCTTCTTCTTAGATCCCTGGGGGAAATCCATATTTGTTATGACTGACACTCAATAGCTAATTAGCTTTAAAACAATTTGTTAAAAAATTGAACAGAGGCCTTCTTTCCTTAAAAATTCCCTCTGAGGCAGCCTAAGAACCATTCTTTTAGAAAGTCTTTGCACAAACAGACAGCAATTTTAGACTCCCAAGGTCCTGGAGCTGAATGTATTCTTTTTAACTTGTTTGCATTCATCTGGGCTAAAAACTGTATTTTATTTATATAATTGAAGATGATAGTAATTATGTCTGACATTTGTGGGTGGCTTTCTATATACTAAATACTTATTCTCAGCATTATATGCACATTATCTTTAATCTTTATAAAAACAGTCATTATTATCTCCATTTTGTGGAAGACAAAACTGAGGCTGAGGAAAATTAAATAGATACTAGGTGAAATACAATGTGTAACAGCATTGTATATCTTTATTAAATTAGATGAGGTACCCTGAGGAGGTAAAGTTTTAATTCTGATTGAACTGCAGAGACTGTAGAGGACACATTCATTATTTGGAAAAGGAAATAGAGAAGCATGATTCCCTGGAGAGACAATGTTTATAAAACACAAACTTTGACCTCACAGGATGCAGAAGGCAATTTTTTAAGCTTTATTTTATACATTTAATAATTGGAAATATAAACAATTAAAAACTAAAAAGAAAACACAGTTGAACAAAAACATACATTTCTCAATTAGATGTTCTGGATATATATAAATTTTTTTAAAATCATACAATATGTTGCACAATATATTTGGTTCATAGTAACACAATCATATAGTATTAGTCCTTTTGTGTCTGGCTTGCTTCACTCAACACAATGTCCTCCAGGTTCATCTATGTTGTCATATGCTTTACGACATCATTCTTCTTACAGCTGCATAATACTCCATCGTGTGAATACACCACAGTTTATCCATTCATCTGTTGATGGACACTTGGGTTGTTTCCAACTTTTGGCAATCATGAATAATACCGATATGAACATTGGTGTGCAGATGTCTGTTCATGTCACTGTTCTCAGTTCTTCTGGGTATATACCTAGTAATGGTATTACAGGGTCACATGGCAAGTCTATATTCAACTTCTTTAGGAACTGCCAAACAGTCCTCTACAATGACTGTACCATTCTGCATTCCCACCAACAGTGAATATGTGTTCCTATCTCTCCACATCCTCTCCAACACTTGTAGTCTCTGTCTTTTTAATAGTGGCCATTCTGATAGGTGTGAAATGATATTTCATGTAGTTTTGATTTGCATTTCCCTAATCATTAGTGATGTTGAGTATTTTCTTCAAGTATTTTTTTGCCATTTGTATTTCTTCTTTGGACAAATGTCTATTCAAGTTTTTTGCCCATTTTTAAAATTGTGTCATTTTTCTTTTTATTTGTTGAGTTGTAACATCTCTTTATATATCCTGGATGTTAAACACTTCTTGGATATGTGATTTCCAAATATTTTCTCCCATTAAATTGGCTGTCTTTTCACCCTTTTGACAAAGTCCTTTGAGGTTCAAAAGTGTTTAATTTTGAGGACGTCCATTTTTCTAGTTTTTTCTTTTGTTGCACGTGCTTTGGGTGTAAAGTCCAAGAAACCACCACCTATTACAAGGTCTTGAAGATGTTTCCCTACATTTTCTTCTAGTAGTTTTATGGGCCTGGCTTTTATATTTAGGTCTTTGACCCAGTTTGAGTTGATTCTTGCATAGGGAGTAAGATAGGGGTCCTCTTTCATTTTTTTGGTTATAGATATCCAGTTCTCCCAGCACCGTTTGTTGAAGAGACTGTTTTGTCCCATTAACATTAACTTGGTAGGTTTGTCAAAAACCAGTTGATTGTATAGGTGAGGATTTATTTCTGGATTCGCAATTCTATTCCATTGATCAATGTGTCTATCTTTATGCCAGTACCATGCTGTTTTGACCACTGTAGCTTTATAATATGTTTCAAGGTCAGGCAGTGAAATTCCTCCCACGTCGTTCTTTTTTATAATGCTTTTGGCTATTCAGGTGCAGTTCCCCTTTCAAATGAATTTGGTAATTGCCTTTTCTAATTCTGTAAAGTAAGCTATTGGGATTTTGATTGGTATTGCATTGAGTCCAAAAATCAGTTTGGGTAAGATTGACATCTTCACCATATTTATTCTTCCAATCCATGATCATGGAATGTCTTTCCAATTATTTTAAATTTCTTTTAGCATTGTTTTGTAGTTTTCTGCATATAGGTCCTGTACATCTTTGGTTAAATTAATTCTTAGGTGTTTGAGTCTTTTTGTTGCTATTGAAAATGGAATTTCCCCAGTGATTTCCTCTTCAGATTGTCCAGTACTAGTGTACAAAAACATTACTGATTTTTGAATGTTGCTCTTGTATCCTGCCACTTTGCTGAACTCATTTATTAGTTCAAGTAGCTTTGTTGTGAATACTTCAGAATTTTCTAAGTACAGGTGCATGTCATCTGCAAACAGTAAGAGTTTTACTTCTTTTCCTATTTGATGCCTTTAATTGTTTTTCTTGTCTAATTGCCCTAACTAGGACTTCTAGTGCAATATTGAATATGGTGACAGTGGGCATCCTTGCCTTATTCCCGATCTTAGAGGGAAAGCTTTCAACCTTTCCCCATTGAGTATGATGTTGGCTGTGGGTTTTTCATATATGCCTTTTATCATATTGAGGAATTTTCTTTATATTGCTATATTTTGAAGTGTTTTTTAATCAAAAAAGGATGCTGGATTTTGTTGAATGCCTTTTCTGCATTGACTGAGATAATCATGTGTTGTTTTTCTCCTTCGATTTGTTAATGTGGTGTATTACACTGATTGATTTTCTTATGTTGAACCAGCCTTGCATACCAGGAATAAATCTGACTTGGCCGTGATGTATAAGTCTTTTGATATGCTGTTGGATTCGATTTGCAAGTATTTTGTTGAGAATTTTTGCATCTATGTTCATTAGAGAGATTGGTCTGTAATTTTCTTTTCTTGTAGTATCTTTACCTGGCTTTGATATTAGGGTGATGTTGGCTTCATAAAATGTGTTGGTAATTTTCCCTCCTTTTCAGTGTTTTGAAAGAGTTTAAACAGAATTAGTGTATGTAATTCTTCTCTAAATGCTTGGTAGAATTTATCTATGAAGACTTTTTCTCCTGGACTTTTCTTTGCTGGGAGATTTTTGATGACAGATCCAATCTCTTTAAATGTGATTGGTTTGTTAAGTTCTTGTATTTCTTGTAGCATAAATGTAGGTTCATTGTGCATATCTGGGAATTTGTCCATTTCATCTAGTTTGTCTAGTTTGTTGGCATACAGTTTCTCATAATATCCTCTAATGATTCTTTTTATTTCTATGGGGTCAGTTGTAACATCCCCCCTTTCATTTATGGTTATACTTATTTGCATCTTCTCTCTTTTTTTCTTTGTTAGTCTAGCTAGGGGGTTATCAATTTTATTGATCTTCTTAAAGAACCAGCTTTTGGTTTTGTTGATTTTCGCTATTCTTTTTTGTTCTCAATTTCATTTATTTCTGCTCTAATCTTTATTATTTCTTTCCTTCTGCTTGCTTTGGGATTGGTTTGCTTTTCTTTTCCTAGTTTCTCTAGTTGTTCAGTAAAATCTTTGAGTTTAGCTCTTTCTTCTTTTTTAATATAAGCATTTAGGGCTATAAATTTCTGTCTCAAGACTGCCTTTGCTGTATCCCATAAGTTTTCATAAGTTGTGTTCTCATTTTCATTTGTCTCAACATATTTACTGATTTCACTTGCAATTTCTTTTTGACCCACTGATTATTTAGGGTGTGTTGTTCATCCTAAAATAAATTTGCAAATTTATTTTTTCCTGTATATTATTGATTTCCAGTTTCATTAAATTATGATCTGAGAGGGTGCTTTGTATAATTTCAGCTGTTTTATATTTATTGAGAGCTGCCTTGTGCCCTAACATGTGATCTATCTTGGGCAAAGATCCATGGGTACTTGAGAAGAATGTATAACCTGCTGAATTTGTTTACAATGTTCTGTATATGGCTGTTAGGTCTAACTCGTTTATCATATTGTTCAAGTTCTCTGTTTCCTTGTTGATCTTCTGTCTAGTTGTTCTATCTAATGATGTGAGTGGGGTGTTGAAGTCTCCAATGATTATTGTAGAGATGTTTATTTCTCCCTTCCTAGAGTTTGTCTCATGTATTTTGGGGCACCCTGGTTAGGTGCATAGATATTTATAACTATTATATCTTCCTGGTGGATTGCCCCTTTTTTGCATATAAAGTCTGTTTTGTCTGATATTAATATAGCTACCCCTGCTCATTTTTGGTTACAATTTGCATGAAGTATCTTTTTCCAACCTTTCACTTTCAGCCATTTTGTGTCCCTGGGTCGAAGGTGAGTTTCTTGTAAGCAGCATATGAATGGCTCATTTTTTAAAAAATTCATTGTCAGCCTGTATCTTTTGATTGGGGAATTTAATCCATTCACATTCAATGATATTACTATAAATGCACTATTTACTTGCACCATTTTATTCTTTGGTTTTCATATGTCATATCATATTCTTGTCTGTCTTTTCATACTTTTAGTTATCTTTTCTGCTATTCTTTCTTCTATACTCTCCTCCAAGCCTCTCTCTCTCCTGTCTTTTTCTTTCAGGTTCTAAGGCTTCCTTCAATATTTCCTGCAAAGGTGGATTCTTTTTTTGCAAACTCTCTTAGTTTCTGTTTGTTTGTGAATATTTTATATTCACCTTCATATTTGAAGGACAATTTTGCTGGATAAAGAATTGTCAGCTGGAAGTTATTCTCTTTTAGTATCCTAATTGTATCATAACACTGTCTTCTCACCTGCATGGTTTCTGAAGAGAAATCTGTGCAAAGTCTTACTGGACGTCCCTTGTACATGATGGTTTGCTTCTCCCTGGCTGCTCTGATAAGTTTCTGTTTATCCTTGACATTTGGCATTCTGAATAGTATGTGTCTTGGAGTAAGTCTATTTGGATTTACTCTGATTGGGGTACAGTGCACTTCTTGGACATGTAAGTTCATTTCTTTCATGAGAGTTGGGAAATTTTCAGCTATTATTTCCTCAAATACTCTTCGTGCTCCTTTTCCCTTCTCTTCTCCTTCTGGAACTCCCATGGCACATATGTTGCTGTGTTTCATGTTGTCATTCAACTCTGTAAGCCCCTGATGATTTTTCTATTCTTTTCTCTCTCTGCTCTTTTCTATTTTCAATTTTAGCTATTCTGTCTTCAGTATCACTTATTCTTTCTTCTATCATTTCGAGTCTACTGTTGTATGCCTCTAAAGTGTTTTTGATTTCACCTATTGTGTATTCATTCCCATGAGCTCTGCTACTTTTCTGTTCAGTATTTCAAATTCTTCTCTGCACTTGCTCAATGTATTATTTTTTAAAATTTATTGAAATATATCATTCATACATGAACATACATAAACAATAAATGTATAGTAATAGTTGTGAATTTACAAAACAAACATATATAACATCATACAGGGCTCTCATACCTCACTCTACCAACAATACCTTGCATTGTTGTGAAACTTTTTAACTAATGATTAAAGAGCATCTTCAAAATATTACTACTAAGCAAAGTATTTTCCCCCAACCCACTCTGTTATTATTATTAGTTGTAGTATTATTATCACTTATACATGAACATACATAAACAACAAATGTACAGCAAAAGTTGTGAACCCACAAAGCAAACATTTATAACATCATACAGGGGTCCCATACATCAACCCTCCACCAACACCTTGCATTGTCATGAGACATTTGTTCAAATTATGAAGTCATATTGTCAAAATCTTACTACTAATTATAATGTTTATCCCACACTTGGTGTATTTGTCCCCCAATCCATCCCATCATCATTTTTAAAATATATTTTTATGAGAAAAAGTTGTAAACTTACAAAACAATCATGCACATGTGCAGAATTCCCAAACAACACCTCTCTATCAATACATCACACCATGGTGGAATATTTGTTATAGATTATGAGATAATATCATCTGATTACTACCAATTCCACAGCATACATTTGGCACACATTATCCATACTCCCCCATTATCAACACAGTACATCTTTGGCATAGATGCAAAAATATTACATTATTACTGTTAACTACACTTCATAGGTCACTCCAGTTGTATTTTTCCCATGCTTTTCCACATTCCTACCACCCTGAAATACTGATGTAAACCTGCTCTAGCTCACAAAGGGCACTCTTCTATATGTACCATCAACAACTATTTTCATCCACCTCTGGGTTTACTGTGTGATTTAGTCCCTAGATTATTCTCTAACTTTCTGACAATTGGCACTTACATCCCTATACTAACATTTTCAATCATATCCCCATTTATAAACCAGCTGTTACTCACTATAATGTGTTACCATCAAATCTGTACACTTCTACACTTTTACAGTAAAGATAATTAAAACTTCTACATACATTAAATATCAGTAGTCCATCTCAGTCTTCCTCTTATCTCTTTTAAGAATCCACCACCTACCACCAGGTCTTGAAGATATTTTCCTACATTTTCTTCTAGAAGCTTTATGGTTCTTGCTTTTATATTTAGGTTTTTGATTCATTTTGAGTTAATTTTTGTATAGGGGTGCTCTTTCCATCTTTTGCTATGGATATCAAATTTTCTGAATGGACCATTTGTTGAATGGACTGTTCTGCCCGAGCTGAGTGGGTTTGACAAGCTAGTCAAAAATCACTTCACCATAGATATGAGGGTCTGTTTTTTAACCATCAGTGTTGTTCCATTGCTCTATGTGTCTGTCTTTATGCCAGTACCATGCTGTTTTTACCACTGTACCTAGGTAATACAACTTAAAGTCCAGAGATGAGAGTCCTCCAATTTTGCTTTTCCTTTTTAAGATGTTTCTGGCTATTCAGGACACCTTACCCTTCCAAATAAATTGGACAATCATGTTTTCCATTTATTTAAAAAATGCTGGTGGAGTTTTTATTGGGATTGCATTGAATCTGTATATAAATTTGAATAGAATTAATATCTTAATGATATTTAGTCTTTCAATGCATAAGGAAGGAATGTTCTTCCAATTATTTAGGTCTTTTTAAATTTCTTATAACAATGAGCTGTAGTTTTCTGAGTATGAATGCTTTACATCATTGGTTAAGTTTTATCCCAAATATTTGGGTTTTATCTGTCATATTTTATTTTCACCACTCTTTTGACACTTTTAACTATTTTTATTGATATAATCTTCATTTCTAGAATCCAGACCTCATTTCTAGATTCCAGACCTTTCTTTCCTATCTTTTCTTTTCAGGCTGTAGCACACCTTTTTAATATTTCCTGAAAAGCAGGTCTCTTGGTTACAAACTCTCTCAGTTTCTATTTATCTGTGAATATTTTAAACTTGCCTTCATTTTTGAAAGACCATCTTGCCAGATATAAGATTCTTGGCTGGAAGTTTTTCTCTTGCAGTATCTTAAATATTTCATACTGTCTTCTTGCTTCCATGGTTTCTGATGTGAGATTGGCACTTAATATTATTGGGTATCCCTTATATGTTATGCATTGATTTTCTCTTGCTGCTCTCAGAATTCTCTCTTTGTCTTTGGCATTTGACATTCTGATTAGTATGTCTCAGAGTTGGTCTATTCAGATATTTTCAGACGGGAGTACATCGTGCTTCTTAGACATGGTATCTATGTTCTTCAATAGGGTTGGGAAATTTTCTACCATCATTTCTTCAAATATTCCTTCTGCCCCTTTTCCCTTCTCTTCTCCTTCTGGGAGACCCATGACACATATGTTTGCACGTCCCCTGCTATCCTTTAGTTCGCTGAGACCTTGTTCAAGTTTTTCCAAACTTTTCTTCATCTGTTCTTTTGTATGTTCACTTTCAGAGGCCATTTCTTCAAGCTCACCAATCCTTCTTCTGCCTCCTCAAATCTGCTATTATATGATTCCAGTGAATTTTTAATTTCATTTATTGTACTTTTCATTCCCATAAGATCTGCTCTTTTTCTATGAATGCTTTCAAATTCTTCTTGTCCTCATCCTATATCTTCTTAATATCCTTAATTTCTTTAGCTATCTCATTGAATTTATTAAGGATATTTGTTTGAACATCTATAATTAGTTATCTCAACTCCTTTATGTCATATGGGGGCCTATCTTGTTCCTTTAACTGGGCCATATCTTTATGTTTCTTGGTGTAGATTGTAATTTTTTGTTGGTGTCTTGGCATCTGGCTTACTAGAGTATTTATTCTGGGTGCAGTTTTTCTCTTTAGTTTAGGATTTCTTGCCCTTTCTCCCTTGATGGTTGTGTAGTAGGAGCCAAGGATATAGTTGGTGCTATAAGCTGTGGAGGCTCAAGCTACCCTCATTGCCTCAAGGACCAGTGAAGCTTCTCCGCACTTTCTCCTTTGCCAGGGGTAGGGACAGAGCCACAGATGTGTGAATAATCCAAGTTATGCAGGCCTAGACTGTAGTTGCCCAGAGAGACTGATGAAGCATCATGTCCCTTTCTCCCCTGCCTGGGGCAGGGATGGAGCTGCAGGTGTGGGCAGCAATCTATGCAGTGCAGGTCCAAGATGATCACAGTTGCCCCGATAGATTTCTGATTATCCAGTGTGTGCCAGCTAAATGTACCTACAGTTCCTGGATAGGCTGGTGCAGGGACTGCCAGCCTCCTCCTTGCTAGAGGTGGGGGCTAAAGCCTAGGCTAAGGCTGCAGGCCAGTCTGGGTGAAAGAAACCAGTCTCTACCATCACTGTAATTTTCAGTCAGCCTGGCTACTCCTCATGCTGGGGGTGAAGTCAAAACGGTGGCTACTGGCCTCTTTCTGACTTGGAAAGGCTCAAACTTTAGCTCTTCTTAGGTTTATACTTTTGCCAGATGAATTGACTAATCAGTAGCTGAAATCAGTGGCCAACCGTCTCTTCCTTCCCTGTTTTTGGGAAATGGAACTTCCAATTCCTGCCACAGAACAGCTCCTGGGGAAACCCACGCTGCCAAAGTAGGATGATCACTGGCCTTTGTGGAGTGGCCTGAAATTTCCTGGAGAGGTTGGCGCAGCTTTCCGCAGCTTCCTTCCTTCCCAAGGTGGGCCTGGGGCTTACGCCAGAGCGGCAATCTGATATAGATGGAAAAAAGTCAGTCCCCACCAGCACTGTGATTTTCAATAAGCCCCACTTCCCCTCATGTCAGGTGCAGAGTTAAGATGGCAGCCACCAACCTCTTTCTTACTTGGACAGGTTCAATCTTTAGCTGTTCTTGGGATTATAATTTAGCCTGCTGAATTTACTAATCAGTAGCTGAAGTTGATGCCCAACTGTCTCTTCCTCCCCCATTTTTGGAAGTGGGGCTTTCAATTCCAGCCACGGAACTGCTCCCAAGGTGGCTTGTGCCTCCAGTGGAGGATGGGTACCAGCCTCCCTGGCATGGAGTGCTCAACTTATGAATCTTCTCTGCAGATGGGCAGTCTCCTCCTTCCATTCTTTGAAGGATGTTGCAGGATGCACTTCTGGTCTCCTGCAGCCCCCAAATAAGTGCTCTAGTTAGTTGTGGGTGATCACCAACTGCCCCACAGCAGGAGCTGATTCTTGGAGCTCTTTACTCTGATGCCATCTTGCTGGTTCTTCCTGCTCAATGTCTTCTTGATGTCATTTATTTCTTTAATCATATTGGCTTTCAAGTCATTAATTTGATTTTAGAAATTTGTCCTCATCTCATTGATTAGTTCTCTCAAATTCTGCATCTCTTCTGGGGCTTTAATATATTCCTTTCCTTGGGCCATGTCTTCTGTTTTGTTTGTATGGCTCTGTAATTTTTTTCTGATGTCTAGGCATCTGATTAAGATGTAGTGTATTCACTGGGCCAGCTGGATAGCTCAGTGGATAAGAGTGCCGGTATACCACATGAGAGGCCCCGGGTTCAGTTCCCGGGGACCTCTCCGAGTGGGCAGATGGCCTCGAGAAAGGCAAGCCGCCGTGAAAAGGGCAAAGCTGCCGTGGGCAAGGCAAAAAGCCGCCACGGGTAGGGTGGAACCCCCATGGGCATGGCAAAGTCACCGGTGAAACACAGAGCTGCCGCCTGTGAAGCGCGGAAGCCGGGCAGCCCGCAAAACATGGAGCACTGCTGCCGGCAAAACATGGAGTGGAGCCACCCATGAAAACGGAATGGAGCCACCCACGAACAGAGCGAGCTGCCTCTGTGGAGGGCCGCCTCGGCACGTCGCCCCAAAGATGGGGGGAGACAAGAAGCAGACATAGAAAAACACAGAAGAATGGACACACAGCAAGAGCAAGCAGAAAAGGGGGCGGGGGGATATGTAACCAAAAAAAAAAAAAATATGTAGTGTATTCAGATGCTCAATTTCTTTCTCTTTTGTAGTGATCTAGTGGCAAGAGGTTGTGTGTTAACACTGCCTTTTGATCTTGGTTGAACCTGGATTGTTAGCATTGTCCCTGCTGGTTGCTTAAAACTGGGCACTGGACCCAATAATTGGTCATAGACTCACTTCCTAGGGCCTTGGTGAGAGAGGCTATATAGGCAGGAGAAAAGTCTCTCCTACTTCTTTTTAATTTTTTTGCATATACTTCCTTGGTCTGCCAGCAGATGGCACTCTTAGGCAGCTCTCAGTTCAATGCCTGGTTGGAGTGTATTTGTTGCAATACAGATGGGATCAATATGATAGAGCTTCCTGTCTGGAGGCTAGGAGCCTTGTAATCCAAACTTTCTCTGAGACAGTTCCCCAGCCTTCTCTGCAGCCCCCTCCCCTTTCCTGGCTAGGAAATATTTTCACACCTCTCTGAGTCCTCAACTATCAGTCTGGATTAGCAGAGAAGGAGATTGAGAGTCATATATCTTTAGCCCCTTACCAGCTCCCAAGGCAAACAATGACATGGCCCCGCCCAGTCTGGAAGGGCCCCTGGGACACAGCAAATGAAATTTGCTAGTCAAAACCTGAGTCAGCCTTAAGCTGTGTCCCTCTCTCTCCCCTTTCCTGGGGTGGTAGATCTCTGAAGGTCCCTTTGTCTATAGCGACAGGCCCAGAGACCTGAGAATTCTGAAATGTCTTTAGCGTGGGGGAGGGTGCCGGCAGCAGCAGCCGCTGGTTTCAACTCACAGTTCTGCTGTCGCAATTTCCCTCCTCTGTCCCTCTCTCTTCTGGTCAGTGTCCAGCCTTCACCTGGTGCCCTAAACCCTAGAAGATCTTTTTCTAGGTCTTCAGCCTGGCCTCTAGTTATTTTTTTAGAGAAGAAGATAATTCTGTGCCTTTCTAGTCTGCCATCTTCCTGGAAGTCCCCCAGAAAGCAATTTTAATCCTCTGAAGTTGAGGTAAATGGTTTTAATTCTTTTTGATAACCATATATCCTAACTAAAAATTAAAACATTTTCCATAATGACCCAATATTCACAAAATTACACAAGTATTCATGAAAAATTCTCACTACACAGTATTTACTTACTACATGTGATACACTCACATATTTCTCATTTTATTCTATATTTTAAGTGCTACTGGGGACCCATAAGTTGATTTTAAAACCCACTAACAGGTCATAACCTGCATTTTGAAAATCAGGCTGCTTTGTAGAGAAAAGATTAAAGAACATCAATGTCCATTTATTTGGCATCTGTCTAGAGTTATGTTACATTTCACCACACTTTGAAATTTTTTCCTACATGTGAAAAACTGAAGAAAATTCTCTCTGATGGTATTTCTTGGCTGCACTTCTAAACTAGATGTGAATTTCCCAGTGAAAATGTGGAAATGTAATCATGTGTTCCTTTTGGTAATGGGCAGCAAAAACTATGGAAGCCTAGCTGCTGTTAGCTAAAGGATAGGTTCAAAAAGCAGAAGGATTCTAAACATTAGAGTGGCATGACTAACCAGAGAATTAGAAAGAAAAGGGGACTGATTTTAGGGAAAGAGCATCAATAGTTTTATAGGAATATTGAAATTCTGTCTGCAGAGATTTTTATAGCTGGGACTAACTGGAAAAGGGAAAGCAGGACTCACCCTGGAGGGACAGTGGGTAGACAGCTAGACAAGAGATTACATAAAGGATTGGGTTAACTTGGCAAGTGATTCTGATGAGTGCCCAGATTCAAAATCCAAGGGCTCATTGCTGCCGGATCCCAGCAGAGGGAGACTCCAGACAGTGGCGAAGTTCAATCTTAGGCAGACACTGTTATTGTGACTCTGTGGTGGTAGGTCTCAAGCTTTAGTGAATTTGTTTAAAATTCCAATTCCTCACCTTACCCCCAGAAACTGTGATTATGTGGGACTCAGGATTCTGAATTGTAACAAGGGCTCTGATGTAGACATTGCATAGCCATGGCTTAGAACAGCCTCTAAATAGAAATGGTGACAATGGACATATGACAGGGACTTGGTAGTTTCTGTAAGTTTTTGAAAAGACCATATTTCAATGGGAACTCATATTGTCAGGACTTACCAGGCAGATGGAATACCAGGACCAGAGTGGAAAAGTTGACCCTATGGAATGATACCATGCCTGCTATAGAGGTCAAAGCTGGTTCCCAACTTGGACTGTCTTGCTTGGTAGTGGATATTGGTGACTATATGTGACTGCACCAGGCAGAGATATAAACAAGTCCTATGAAAAACCAAGAGAATGACTTTATAGGGCATGGTAGAAAATTTAGGAACAACTCTAGTTTAGACCAAAGATGCAATTAAAACAAAACTAGTCCTCTCTGGGGCCAGAAAGAAGATAATAAGACAGAACAAGGATTCCCTTACAGCCTTGATGAACTCTGACTCATTTTGTCATTTCTGACCTGCATAAGTTTTATCGAAAATCATTATCAACAAATACAAAGAACATCTTGCTGCATTCTAGTATTTAGTGGAGCTGGGTAGTTAAAATATAGTAAATATCTTGGGTTGCACTTAACCAAAAAGGCTTTATCAGGTTACCAGTATGGGAATTGGAGTCAGACTTGAGTTTGAGCTCTTACTCATGCACTTTCTGCTATTTGACCTTGGGCAAGTTGCTTGACTTGGACAGGTCTTAGTGTTTACAAATATAAAATTGGAATGATAGTATGTTTCACACTGCCCTTCTTTTATAAAGTGCTCAATAAAGGTCAGTTTTTATTACTATAAGTGATCTGAGAGTAAAGTAGCAAGTACTTACTATTTATTATCTTGCTGGGTCTGGCATTGTATTAGGCATTCAACATGTATTATCTCTAATTCTCACAATGCCACTGCAAGACAGATGCATTGATTATGACTTTCAGAGGAGGAAATGAAGTCTTAACAAGTTAAGTAACTTAAAGCCCCAGAACTAGTAATAAGTGGAACATAAATGTTTTAAGAAGGATATCTACCCCTAAGTTTGGTGTTGTCATACTGCTTCTTTATGTCCTTCAATATGATGCTTTTTCTTTGACTTATTCTTTATCCTACCTTGTACATGATCTAAGACTTCGGTGGAAGAATGCCATTCCTGTCTCTGTGGTGAGAATAGGTAGGAAGGCAGAAAGTGCCTTCTCTATACCCAGCTCCTCCAGGTAAACCCAGAATATCAGAACATGCATTTTATAAGAATGAGAATGTATCAACAGAAACCACCTGATGGTTAAGGATTTAGATAAAGTGTTTCCATAAAGTCAATAATGTATTACTTAAGCATAAATGTGTGGAGAACAGCTATGTAATTAGAAAGGATCTCTGCAGCTTGATGAATTTCTCAGAGGAGTTATAATCTTCTAAATTGCCACACCTACTCCATCTGGGTTTTCTTGGTATCACTGCAAAAAAAACTGTTCATCTGTTTTTCTTATTATGAAGAAAGGGTCAGGGCTTCAAATCCAGTCTTTGGGAGGTTTGCCCAGAACAGACCTGGGATATTTGAAGTTTATATCAACATGCTATACTTAGGTGGGAATTTTTAATTCTACTCTCTTCATCATGTGAATGCATCTGACCAACATGTGAGTCAAAATTTTCTTTTCCCTTTTCAAGTTCTTTACATGACCAAACAAGTGATCTGGGCGAGGTTATGATGATTATTTCTAGAATGTGGAGCCAAGATAGAGAGGAGTACAGCCAGGCAGGATGGCTTTCTTACTTGCTTCTAAAGGATGGGAGAGAGGTGCCAATTACATAGAGTTTAAGCCCAAGGACTCTTGCAAACAACACTTTATATATGTCTGACTTTTTGTTAAGAGCATCATTTTTAGAATATGCCATTACTTTAATGTCAGTAGTTTCATAAATTTAGGAAAACTCAACTTATTTTCTTTGAAATGTTCTAGAACTTGAGAATTGGAAATTTTAAAAGTAAAACATTTCCAGGTCAGTTAGTCATTTTATCCTAAATATTTTTCCATGAAAAACATTTATCCTTTGTTGAATGTCCTTGTTTTCTATGAATCTTTATCCTGAATTGAAATTTGTCAGATATTTTCATCATAGGATTCTTTGCATACCTAATTCTATTTATGAATAAAGTTTACATGAGATTGACAAAATGGGATGTTCTTATATCTTTTATGAGTCTATGAAACTATAGCAAGTTATCAATCAATCCAAAGTACAGTTTTGTTTTCTCCCCTTTCCTCTCAGTTTAAAATTGAACTTGGCAGACTAATAGAAAACAGCAACTATATTAAACTCCTTAAAAGGCTTTTTCACATCTCTTGAATCAAAACTCTGCTTTTCACAAGCTGAGTAGAGTGATTGTGGCTGGCATTAAATCAATGTATTGAAGTCTGAAGTTCTTTTTCCATAACACAAGCCCAGCATGTATAGCCACAGCTAAACCTCCATCACCCTCTCCTACTGAGGTGTCTCAAACCAAATTCATAGGGGACCTCCTTCTGCAATTTTGAGTTTTTACATTCATATAATCTTTATTCTTTCATCCTTGATTGTCAGAAAGGTATTTCTATCAGTTATGGACACTTGCCTTTCAAACACACAAACAAAATGAACTACAGCATTTTGCCCAGGCAGCTGCTGACAGAACATCTGCTAACTGTTAACACTTGTGATTCCCACTGAATCTATATTGACAGCCTTCCCGAGCCCTAAGATTTTCTAGCTATCTTAATACAGGCCCATTAGCCAATTGCAAGGAGCTACTCCTAGTGAAGTGTAACCTCAGGAGAAAATTATACGGCACTAAACAAATAATGCCTATTTGTAAAATTGTCTGAACAAGTATTTACTTGAGCGATTCTTGACCCAGAGGTGTTTTTAACTATGTAGCCTCATTCCTTTGTCAAGGGCAAGTAATTACTTTTCAAGATGAGCGTTAATAGTGAAGATCTGCAAAGACATGTTTAGAGTTTTATCTCAAATGTATCAAGACCGGTCATTTCCCAGTTGCAGCAAGTTGTTCTTCTACACTTGACTATTTTATCCAGTTCTGAGGGTACTTACCCGCTTAATCCAGTGGCTGCCAGACAATTGCCTATGAAATTGAAAATATGTTCCAAGGATATCTTGTGATTAAAATGGAAAATCCTTGGCCTGATACTTCAGTGTTCAGGTAATAAAATACAGGTTGTGGCCTTTTCATTAACCAAAGTTTCTGAAGAGGGTAAAAGAAGATATCATGTTTTATATAATTGCATTGTTGGGAAAGTGCAGAGATAAGTAGATTTGCATCTTTTAGAGCTTGAATGTACCTTAAATATCTCTGGTTCACCACTGGATCTAAATTTATTACTTGTATGACATTGGGTAGTCATATAACCTCTCTAATTTTAATTTTCCTCCTCTGTCAAGTACAGTTTATAATAAATTTTATCTGCCTGATAGGATTATTATGAATAACCCATGATATAATGTTTCTAAAACATTTAGAAATAGCAAAGTTCCATAATTATTGGAAGGGTCGAACTCATCATTTTAGACATGAGAAAAATGAAACCCAGAAAAGTTGGTGGCAAAACTAGGACTAAAATGTGAGACTATTATGGAAATTGATGAGACGATGATTATGTATTTCCAAATCTAGACTTTGAAGGGGCGATTACCTATTATGCTTTTTACTCAAACCACAGAATGCATTATTAAATATTATTGATAAGCAAGAGAATGCAATGCCGTGGCTGTCCCACGAAGAGATGACTTTGACTTAGTAACTCTGACTCAAGCCTGAATGAGAGGTTTGTAGAACTGGGCTATGGGTTATAAGAATCTGTAGCTGACCTATTGTGATTCCACCAGTGGAAGAACTTATATCATCAATGTGGAGGCAGTGACCACTGGAGGTTCCAAGGGGAGGGAAAGGGAAAAACAGGTGTAATTTGGGGGCAATTTTTGGGACTTGGGAATTGTCCTGAATGACACTGCAATGACAGATACAGGCCATTATATATCTTGCCATGACTACAAGATTGTGTGGGAGAGAGTGTAAACTACAATGTAAACTATGGTCCATGCTTAGTGGCAATGCTTCAAATATGTTCATCAGTTATAACAAATGTACCACACTAGTGAAGGATGTTGTTGATGTGGGAAAATGTGGGAGGGGTAGGGAGC
Source organism: Chaetophractus vellerosus (assembly GCA_004027955.1). Classification (NCBI taxonomy): domain Eukaryota; kingdom Metazoa; phylum Chordata; class Mammalia; order Cingulata; family Chlamyphoridae; genus Chaetophractus; species Chaetophractus vellerosus. Next base: position 61 of record PVKH010006411.1, on the reverse strand, counting down.
AGGGCATATAAGAATCCCCTGTATTTTTTATGTAACATTTATGTAACCTAAGTATGTTTTG